>JACCIB010001649.1:0-26010 GCA_018906965.1 Philotrypesis tridentata | reverse complement strand
CTCTGCCTGCCAAGTTTCATCAATATCTTTAGTGATGAATGAGCGACGCTGATAATTACGCCTTGCAGGCTTATGTAGTTCATCCACTAATTTTTCCTTCATTTTGTCTATGAGTCTTCTCTTGCAAATCTGATAGTATGTTGTTTATTTTAGCAATATCAGATTCAATTTTCTGAAATTTATCGTTCAAGTTACTTTCAATTCCTTGCAAATCTTAAGAAGTTTGTCCATTCTATGCTTAACCAATTTTTTCGCTGACTTTAAATTTACAGCATCAGTTTGCTCAGTAGCATTACCTACATTACACAGTACTCGATTATCTAAATCAAAATTTCCATCGCTAGTGAGCTTGAATCCTACTCCAGGCGGTCCTCGCGATGACTCTGTTTGCACCAGCAGCTGACGTCCAAACACATCAATGCTCATTTTGATACTGAACTAATAATTCCTGCCTCACGAAGCTCCTCTACAATTGCTTGAATTTCATTTACATGATTGTTATTACCAGCAGATGTTTCAGCTATAAGCAATCTTAGACGATCTACAAGCTCGTTTGGATCATCCCAGTAGCGGTAATCCGTACGAGTGTATCTTTGAGCGACTTTGTACAAGCCCGTTCTAATTTTACCTTGACGAAGCTTTAGAATTTTACTTATATAATTCACATATTTTCTACTCGCTGTTTCGCGAACACTCTCATTTGCTTTATAGTACTTTTTGTGAGCATTAGTATCCTTTAAAATCATAGCATAATTTTTTTTATCATTGTCAGTGATTAGTGAGGCATTAGGTTCCTTCTTAAATAATAACTCTGTCAGTCCTGGAGCTTTTGCGTACTCTTTATTACCAATTATAATTTTATTTGCTTCAAAAGTTATTGTAGTATCTCCAATCCATAGTGAATCATCTCGCATTTTCCTCACTCCATATACTGTATCTAAAGATTTTATGTCTCCACTAAGCAACATTTTCACATTTTCCTCAACTGTTTTGTTATGTGCTTTTACAATAGTTTTATCTAGCTCATCTGCTGAATACTCAAGAGCGGACTCAAAAGCTGATTCATGAAAATCATTACCTCCATAATCATCATGATCATCATCATCATCAGCATCATCACTGTTTGAAGTACTACGCTCAAGTTTTTTAATTCTTCTCTTTTTCCTAACCTCTTTCTTGATGATTGGACTAGACGGTATTTCTTGTTTTATTCTATTTTCAGTGACATCAGCAAGCTTTTCTAGTGGTTTCACGATTGGCTGGAACGAGTCACTCAATGCTTTTTTCACTTCCAAATTATGCAATTTTAATATATCATACTTTCTTTTCACAGCGTTTCGAGCTTTCTCAACTTCACGTAAAATTGTTGTTTGTTGATTAAAATCCGTCATCTTGACAGTTTCAAGTTTCACAATACAATGCTAAACTTTTTCCATATTCTGTATATTTATTACAAATTGATCAAAGCCTTTTCTGTAGCGACCGTCATCTATATTACGATCTTTATCAATAATGAGAAAGCTGTGATTACCATCATTTCAACATATTGAACAAATATCCTTAAAACGCTGATATGACATATCAGTGTTAACATGGTCATTATAAACATGTTTCAAATTCATATCATCTTGACGAAAAATTACCAACAAGTTGACATTGTCACGCACTAAATGTTTCGGTACTTGAGCATACGATTGACACAAATAAAAACAATCTACATATTTATGTCTACCCATGCAATAAAAAGCTTTAACATTATCTTGTTTTTCACAGGCAATATCATCAAATATGAAAATTGAATTTGGTTTAGCTTCATCGGGCGATACGACAAGATCATGTTCGCCAAACGGAAAGTATTCAATACCATCGAGTGGCTCCAACAATTTTTCCAAGAATTTATATTTTGGCTGATTCAGAGACTTTGAGTACACATAAATATTTTCAAATTTCAATCCATTAGGATGAATGATTAGAGATAAGAGGGCGTTTGTTTTTCCACAATTTGATGGTCCACAAAATACTGCTCTTATACTGTCTGGTAATAATTTTCCATGACGATGGGTTTTCTGCTGTTGTTGTTGTGACGTCAAGAGGTCAAAATTGATTACTGGCAGTATTGCAGTCTGCTGTTTTAGATCCATCATGCCTCTCAAAATTGCATGCTGCAACTAACCTGATGCAGTATAAATAAAGGGCATTTATAGTTTTTGACAGTTAGTCTCGCATGAGCTGTTTTTGTGAAAGCATCATGCCAAGAAAGCGTGGTTCAGGATTAGTGAATACGTTGATAAACAAATTACCTGTTGAACTTCACCTACCTGGTTATGAGTACTGTGGTCCTGGTACTAAGTTAGCAAAACGTTTAGCTCATGGTGATCCTGGCATCAATCCTTTAGACGCTGGTTGCAAGGAACACGACATTGCCTATTCGAAGAATCGAGATAACGTTCAAGAGAGAAACATTGCAGATAAAATTTTGGCTGAAAAAGCGTGGAATAGAGTAAAATCTAAAGACGCTGGTTTGAAAGAAAAAGCATCAGCTTTAGCTGTAGCCAGTGCTATGAAGTTGAAATCAAAGTTTGGTATGGGTATTCGTGGTGCTGGAGTTAAAAAGAGAAGGTCAAAAAGTAAGAAAAAGATGACGCTAAACAATTGGGTGAAAACTCTATCAAAATCTGTTATTCCTGGCAATGATTCTCGGTCCATCATTAAAAAAACGTTAAAGAATGCTCGAGAGCATGTGAAAAGAGTTGGTGGAAAAAGTAAAGTTATCCTTCCACGCATATTACCGATTTTCAGCAAAATAGGCGGCTTTCTTCCTGCACTCATTCCACTTTTTGAGACATAATGGAAAAGTTGAAAAACTGATACTTGGTAAAGGACTGTTTTTGAAACCCTATCACAAAGGTTTCGGTATTTGTCTGAAAAGCAAAGGACGAAAAAAAGTGGGAGGAGGAAAAAAAAAACTTTGTTGAAATAAAATTGCCCAAGCGTGCACTCACAGACTATGATTTAATTCACTTCTCGAAATTAATGAAAATAGAAAATTTTCGAGGAGTTTTTATGCGAAATGCTTTACCCTCCAATGGCTGTCGTGTGAAAGAATCAGCAATCATAAATCTAGATGATGCGAGTGGATCTGGCACACATTGGGTCGCTTATCGAAAAAATGGTAAAGAAGTTGTATACTTTGATAGTTTTGGAGATTTACAGCCACCTCTTGATCTTATGAACTATTGGAAAGTATCTCAAGTCAAGTACAATTATCAAAGATATCAAGAATTTTCAACATTCATCTGCGGTCATCTTTGTCTCAAATTTCTCTGTAATCAGCTCAATCGCAAAAATAATTTTTGTCTGTATAAAAAAAAGGAGAAGTGAGCCTTGGATTTAGTATTCTCAAGATGGTTGTCGAGTCAATAACACTCAGCCTTTCAGGCACCTCCTCAGTTCTCGAAACTCACTATTTTCCGCCAATAGAATTAGATCAGGATAAACCATACAGTCTTGGACTTGTTGAATTACTCACTTTTAATTCTATACCGAATGTTGATGTAAACTGTAACAAGTTTTATGTTGGTCAAGAAATTATTGAGATTCCCAGTGGTAGCTATGAAATTGAAGATATTGAGCGAACGCTGCAAGGATTTCTCGATGCTCGAGGTATAAAAATTAGTATAAAGCCGAATAATAATACACTACGCTGTTTGATTGAGTGCACTCAAGAAATAGATTTTCGACCAAAAGACTCTATTGCTCGTCTACTGGGTTTCACTCCAAGAATTTTGAAACGTAATATAAGTCACTACTCAGACTTACCTGTAGCTATTCTTAAAGTAAACGCCTTGCGAGTCGAATATAACATTACAACAGGAGCATACATAAATCAACAAAAAGTTCATACAATACATGAATTTTTCCCAGCTGTACCCGCTGGCTACAAGATTATTGAAGTTCCTAAACAAATAATATATTTACCAGTATCAGTAAAAGTAATTGATTATTTGCAACTACGTATAGTAGATCAAGATGGTAATTTGATTAATCTTCGAGGAGAAATTATTACGATTCGTTTACATCTTAAAAGCACTTAAAATGGGTATTGTTTTCAATGCTACGAAAAGCTATATTAACGACTCAGCATGGCAGAAGACAGTCAGTCCGCAACGAGTAATCAAACGACTAACACAACAAAATCAAAAGTTTCTTCAAAGTCTTGGTCTCACAGTGCAGCAGCAGCGTGGTGGAGGAAAACAGGGAAGAAAAAAAGTATTGAAAAAATAACTTGTACGTTTATCTGTTGTGTGAAAGATGGAGGCAGTTCTTAATGTACAAGCTCCAGTCATCTTTGATGAGTCTGTCTCACATTATGAGGTGCATGCTCATCAACCATACACCTCACACGCATTTAATCAAAGTGATGAAATTCGAATAGCAATTCAGCATCAAAATTTGTGTGTACTACCTTCTAAAAGTTCTCTACACGTTTCTGGTAAAATTACCAGAGTGAATGGTGCTGCTCTAACAAATACTAAATTTGTAAACAATGCCATTAGTCATCTTTTCGAGGAAATCCGATATGAGATGAATGCTATAGAGATTGATCGTTGCAAGAACGTTGCTATAACAACTTTGATGAAAGGCTATACCTCTTTTTCATCAAGTCAGCTTAAACATCTTGAAAATTCAGGCTGGACTGACATTTCAGAATTAGGAAAAATAACCGATGCTAATGGAAACTTTGATGTCACAGTGCCACTATCAATGATTTTTGGATTCGCTGAAGATTATCAGAAAATTGTAGTTAATGTTAAGCATGAACTCATTCTTACAAGATCAAGAAATGATTTGAATGCTGTAGTACAAGAATCTACAGCAGCGCAGGGAGCGGCAGCTGCTTACGAAAATTTTAAAATTGAAATCGATCGTATAGAGTGGCTTATGCCTTACGTAGTACTATCAGATCGACGAAAAATACAATTATTCAACTACATTCAAAAAGATATACCTATTCCTATGAGTTTCCGCTCATGGGATCTGTACGAGTATCCAGTTCTTCCGACAACGAGGCAACATGTTTGGACAGTGAAAACATCAAATCAGCTGGAGAAACCACGCTTTATTATTCTTGGCTTCCAAACGGCGAGAAAAGGAAGCAAAACAATTAATGCTAGCTTATTTGATCACTGCAATATTAGTAATGTGAAGCTCTTTCTCAACTCTCAGAGTTATCCGTACGGAAATCTCAATCTTGACATTTCAAACAATCAGTATTCCTTACTTTATGATATGTACGCAAAATTTCAAAATTCATACTATGCTGAAAGCACTATAGTAGATCCACTTTTGAGTAAAACAGAGTTTAAAGAGTTTGCACCTCTCATAGTCATTGATTGTTCTAAACAAAACGAGTCTATTAAACAGGCAGCTGTAGACGTTCGTCTCGAATTTGAATGTAAAGATAATGTACTTGCGAATACAGCAGCGTATTGTTTAATTTTACATGATCGCATTGTAACATACAATCCTATAAGCGGTGATGTAAAGAAACTTGTATGAAACTATATATAAAGCTTGTATGAAAAAACTAATTAGTTAGTCAACCATGGGTCAAAATAGCAGCAGCAGCAACAATTCGAGAAATGAGCAAACGAAAAAGAAAGATGATGGTAAATCAACTCAATGGAAGTATTATAAGGCTATAGAAAATTCTGATATAGTTGTGGAAATAAAGAAAAAAAAAGAAATGAATCCAAGTTTTCCCCCTCCACCCTCTGCTCACTATATATATGGCATGATTCAAATGAACTTGTCAGTCGATTATTCATAGCTGATACATGTGATTCTCAGTGTAAAATGGATAAGTGGAAAAAGAGCTCGGGAAAAGGAGAGGAACATCAATTTCTCGTCGAGTCGGAAAAATTGAATGAAAAACTTCTGTTTCGTACCAAGAAAGGGCTGCGACGACGAATACTCACAAAGATTCGAAAAAACCTTGTTTTGAAGATTCATTCTCAAGTTATAGAAGCCGTCCTAGTAAAGGCACCAATACTGATTTAATCAATTTTAAAGATGAGCGTTGACTTGTTTGGACGACATTTGAATACCTTAAAAGGACCTCCTGGCATTGGATATAAATTCACCGCTGATAGTCAGTATAGTTTAGAAGACAAGAGATTATGCAACGTAGCAGATCCTAAAGAACTAAACGATGCTGTAAATTTATACACTCTGCACAGTGTTACTCAAACTGTAAAATCTGATTTAAAAACTGAAATATCTCAATTAGATGAAATAGTTGAGTTACATAGAGATGAGATTGATGAAAAATTGAGAACACTTGCCAATAATATTGAGACGATTAACAATCTATTGCTTGAAATAAAAAATAAATAAGTCAATATGGATAAATATTCTGCAAATACAAAATCTGTTCCTGAAAAGGATGGTTACAACAAGTTTGATAATACTAATACCTCTAATGATGCGAAAACGAAAGATTCTGTTTGGAAAAAGTTTACTAATATGTACTCAAGCAATAATAAGTCATTCCCAAATAAACAGGGGTATGAGTCACTTCACAACAACGACAACGAAAAAAAACTGAATGAATATGTTAATCATGGCTTTCAAGGATAAACTATGACTGTAAATTTTTTAATAAAAACAATAAATGAAAAAATAAATCTTTCTTATTTATCACCCTTCCTCCTGCTCCTCAAACCAATAAAACAGGGCTCTGGGGTTCGATAAAACAGGGCTGTAGGGGATAAAAAAGGGTAGGGCGATAAAACAGAGCTGTGGGGCTGGGGGATAAAACAGAGCAGGGCGATAAAAACAGGGCTGTGGGTAGGGTGATAAAACAGGGCAGGGGCTGTGGGGCAGGGGGATAAAACAGAGTGATAAAACAGAGTATGGGGCTGGGGGATGTTGATAAAACAGTCGAGCTGGCGCAGGAATCTGCCTTACCGATGGTCGGTATTTGGTGGTATAGTAGCCGCCCTGGTATAGTAGCCGCCCAGCCCCTACTACTGTCATTCTTCCAAAAGTGGTGTTTTTCATGTTCGTAGTCTAAAAACGGACTTTTTGGAATCTTTTTGATTCGGGAAACGGATAAAATAGTTGTACTAAATCCGTGGCTTACAGAAAGAACCACTTAAGTGACTTTTTCGTGTTTTCGAGAAAAAGGGATTTCAATGTTTGGAGTAATACGTAAGATCGAAATGCCTCATTCAGGGCTCGTAACTAATGCAATTTGCAATTAAAAACATTCAAGCGGGGCATATTTTTAAAGTTTAAGTCATGCCCTTTCTAATCGTGTAATTGAAATTTTCGAAAATTGTTGACATTAACCTAACGCAAACTAGCGCGTGGTAACTAAACATAAATAAAACCTAAATGAGAGAAAAATGTTAAAAACCTACTTGATCTTAAAAGAAAAAATTCGCAAGGAAATTTGATTATTTATTAATCGCTCCTTACAGCTTGACATTTAGTGGTCAAATGACAGTAACATAACATGTCATAAACGTAACAACCCCTCCGTTTGCCTATGTTAATCTTACGGACAAGCCTTAGTCACTGCTGTAGTATTTTCCAAATAAACTATGTTTTCTTATACCTTAAATAACAAAAAGCCACCATCGGTTACTAGTCCGGGAGTCAGGGGGGGGGGGGGGCTTCAATAGTGGGATATCGGCCACTTTCTTCTAAAGATTGTTTCATAGTCAAAATTTGTTTGTGCTAACCTACTGAAAGTAACCCTGAATTCTCGACTTCGAGCCTGAACGGCAACATTGTTATTATTGCAAAATTAATTTCAAAAAAGCACTTTTTTTTAGTTTTCCGCGAATAACGTTTTTGTAAAGCATTTTATGCAAAAAAAGGTAGAGAGGAAAGTTGTTTAAAATTGAATTTCCAAATAGACACATATATTCCTGAATGCAAAATTAACTTATTTCATCGCTAAATTGTTAAACAAAAAAAATCTTTTTGCAAATTTTCATATTGCCAGTTTTTTCAAAAAAAAAAAGATCGTTTTCGTCGGATAAGTTCTCAAAGATGGCTTTTAGTACAAATAATCTAAAAATCGTTGTCCGATCTGTATATCTCAAAATGACGTCCTATTGCAAAATTATTTACCACAAAAATTTCAAATTCATTTCTAAATTGCCCATGGAACGATAAACTAATCCAACCCCGCTTAATCGATAGTTTTTGACGTACTTAATAAACGCTAAAAAGGAATTTTCTTAAAATTAATATTTAACAATATTTTTAGCAATAATAAGTTATTATTTTCGCGAATTTTGAAGTTAGAGAATCGCGACAAAATGTATCTTAAAGTATTTAAAAAGCCATGAATTTTCGTAAAAAATTCATTAATATTCGACGAATAGGAGCCGAGATACGAATTTTTTTTCAATCGACGATTACACCGAAACTATTTCATATTTTCGATGAATTTTCATACAATGCTTGCTTAAATGATACTCTAGATGATAGTTGTAATGGACTTAATTCTTGTAAAAGGATCGATGAACGGATGCGGTGGTGGGAGGACTGCCGCTGCGGCTTTCGTGAACCTTAGATGTAAATTGATTTTCTCGGCAACCAAAGGTCCCACGGTAATGCCTTTTTTTTCTTTTATGTGTTTTTTTCTCAGCTTTCACGTCATGTCCATGAAATTTACATGAGTGCAATGCAAATACCCGAAAATAACGTTTTTTAGTTGTAAATTAATTAAATTTCTCGGCAACCAAAGGTCCTACGTTAATGCTTTTTTTTCAATTTTATGTGTTTTTGCCTCAACTTTCACGTCATGTTAATTAAATTTTCATAAGTGCCATACAAACACAAGAAAATTTCATGTTTTCTGTTATATGCAGTACTACATAATGTATTCATATTTTATATATATGTGTGTGTATATTAAGGGGTTATGCCTGAGTTAAACCTGAAAAAAACAAATTATTAGTTATTAGGCAAAAAAAAATTATTTATAAGTAATATTAAAAAAATTTTTTTTTCTACTTAAAGTATACATATTAATTGTAATTTTACATATTTTTAAACAATTATATATTTATACTTACTATACAAACAATTCCATGTGTGAAGTATTAAATTTGATCAGATTTTTCCCTTTGCCGTATGAATTCTCAGCATCCGGGAGATGAATATAGACCAAACTGGATGGACAATCTTGTAAATGTCTTTCTCCTCAGCTTGAACGGAAGGGATTACTGAAACATAAAAATTTTAAATATTTAGAAACACATAAGGTCATAATATTCATAATTATAGTGAATTATGCATATGTTCACATGCGTAACATTCTTTAAACTTACCTTAGCCAATTTCCCTCCGTTCAAGCAGTGAAGAAGGGCTTCCTGGAGTTCTCTAAAAAATTTCAGCTTGCTCGGTCCCATAGTTGTTGAGAAATCCTGCGGCAACTGACCTAAAATCACAAAAATTCAAAACTTGAGAAAACTGCATTTAAAGTTTATACATGAAACTTATTTCCATTTATCGGGTAGAACTTACAGAAACTGCTTGGCATATTTTTTTGTGTTTTGGCATAAAATATCCCTGTATTAAGGGATATATTAAGACCCGGATGCCACACATATTGATTTACTAGTATCAAAAGCTGAAATTGAAATATAAATTTTTATACGCATTCACAGTCAGTATGTTTCATATGAATATAATTGTTGGTATTGCTTACCCATGACTTTCTAGGATTGTTAATAGTTACAGCCAACTTCCACAACATCTAACCTTGCATCGAACACAGAAGTACCTTATCGTTCACATGCCATTGATATATACCTAAAAATAAAGAACACACTCACAAAGAACAAGTTCTTCACAAATAATGTGTTATTTAGAGTCCAAAATACTTATCTAAATTTAAACACCACGACACTCAGAAGTTTTCACTTCAGATCAAAATTCACAACATCAAGCTTGCACTAGGCTGCAGATCAAGCAGACGAAAGAGCTATCTGATAGCAAACTTAACTAGGTTGGTAAAACAGTGATTGGCTTTTCCATATGCTGTATGGTACCATATTTTTAGGTGGTAATTTATAAAAATATTTTAGTTTGCACGCATGCTTATTATTTTATTAAAAAGATTAAATTAATGAAACAGATAAATTTATTTTATTTTTAACATTCACAATAAAAAAATCTATGCTTTTATCAGAATGAGCTATTTACTATATGCAATAATTCATAAATAAATAATTTGTGTTATTTTTAATAAAACTGTCTTTTATCAAAAGGAGTTTGTATGCACATTTAACGTTAAATTTTCTATAAAAATGTAATGGCTTTAAATAAACAAAAGCGCTATAGAATAAAATATGAAAAATACTTAATTTTGACAAATTATATATTTTTAGTATTTTGCCTATAATTTTGTAACGAAATTTTTTCGGGCAAAAGGAGTTTCAACAGTATATTCTACAGTAAATTTGCTATTAAAAAATCAAATAAAAAAAAATTTGATTTTTTTGAATTTTAACTCAGGCATAACCCCTTAATTCTAAAAGCTCAGTACAAGGATAGTGTTTGCTTACAATTTCAGCATTAAACGGAATCATAGAATTAATGTCCATAAGATATAATTGTATAAAACTTTCTGAAGGTGCATTGAATTTAATCGATTTACATGAGATTATACGTATGTATATAAATATTTGTACATGTATAAAATTACTTTTTATCTGTTTCAACAGCGAATATTATTGGTTTGTAAGATCCTACGTGTATACACGCGCACACGGCACAGCACACATACATACACACACGCGCGCGCGCAGTACACATACATACATATACATGCGCGCGCAGCACACAAACACACACACGTGCGTGTGCGCGCGTTTTTTCATGGCATAAAGTGGAGAATCGAATATAACGTATAGGAGAGGAACTGTCACTTTCGGCGCCGTATGAGGAAAAATTTTTTAAAAACAATTAAATGCATGCAAATTTTTTTAATTTCAAATATTACATATTTTAATATACAAACTTTTATATACATAAATATAATCTCATGTAAATCGATTAAATTCAATGCAGCTTCAGAAAGTTTTATACAATTATATCTTATGGACATTAATTCATAACAAAATATGAATACATTATGTAGTACTGCATATAACAGAAAACATGAAATTTTCTTTTGGTTGTATGGCACTTATAAAAATTTAATTAACATGACGTGAACGTTGAGGTAAAAACACATAAAATTAAAAAAAAAAGCATTAACGTAGGACCTTTGGTTGCCGATAAATTTAATTTACAACTAAAAAACGTAATTTTCGGGTATTTGCATTGCACTCATGTAAATTTCATGGACATGACGTCAAAGCTGAGAAAAAAACACATAAAAGAAAAAAAGGCATTACCGTGGGACCTTTGGTTGCCGAGAAAATCAATTTACATCTAAGGTTCACGAAAGCCGCAGCGGCGGTCCTCCCACCACCGCATCCGTTCATCGGTCCTTTTACAAGAATTAAGTCCATTACAACTATCAAGAAAAATGCATTTAGAACATCATTTGAACAAGCATTGTATGAAAATTCATCGAAAATATGAAATAGTTTCGGTGTAATCGTCGAATGAAAAAAAATTCGTATCTCGGCTCCTATTCGTGGGATCTTAACGAATTTTTTACGAAAATTCATGGTTTTTTAAGTACTTTATTATTGCTAAAAATATTGTCAAATGTTAATTTTAAGAAAATTCCTTTTTAGCGTTTATTAAGGGGTTATGACAGGGTTAAAACCTGAAAAAAAGAAAAATCATTAGTGCTGTAAAAAATTAACATATATATATAGTTACATTAAAAATTATATTTTTCCTTTGAAATATATGTATTACACATCACTTTTATGCATAAAAATATGCATTAAGTGGGTGTAATATTTAAAAACAATTAAAGCTATTTACTTGCCAAAAATTATGATTTTCATCATTTTTATTTACTTGCTGCAAGAATTTGCAGGATCCGTACCATTAATCTTGATGAATCCAAGTGGTTTATCTTCCCCATAAGTCTGGTCTCAGACTAAGCGGAGCAGATTCCTGAAAACACAAAATTAATATAATTAATCACACATATGTTGACAATATTAGTAATTATAGTGAATGTTACATATGGTTATACGTAAAGATACGTAACGTTCACTTTGAACTTATCTTTTTCCAATTCTGCTCCGCTTAGTTTATGAGGAAACTGTAACGTCGCCGTTATTTTTGAAAAAATATCTTGAATTTTATTAAATTCACATAAATATTATATAGATTCTGATATAGAGAAACATTTCGTGAGAAAGAAAATAATATCGTCTAACTCAATGATTTTAGGAAATCATAAATTTTAACTGTTCTACTGATCGTGTACAAGCCAAACGAAAGAAAGGTATACACGTCTATCAGCAGGAAGGAGACTATTTCTTTCCTAGAAAAGTCACACGCATTGCACTTATCTACAAATGTCAACAGCCGAAAGTAATAAAGGGCATCTGTTAATCAGTAAAAATGCGTGCCGGCACCGAGTTTCTTGTTGCTTACGACCCACCCGTATGCGTTGCCTATAACTCTATGTAAATTCCAGGAACTCTAGAGAAGAGATTTTCCAGACAATCATTCTCTAAACAGAAAAAGATTAAATTTACGTTTCCGCTCTCAATAATATAATTTATTTCTTCACCCACGTGTGTATTTTTCTACCAAATATTGTTTTTATTATAACAATTTAAAGCCAACTCCAATTTGCCTATTTTAAATATTACAAACTCTAAAAATAAATGTAAAATTTAAGTACCTTAGAATTAATTAATAATTAGTCTAAACCGGAATTTCCTGAAGTTTAGTAACATATTATATAATTATAAAAAACATGTTAATAAACAATATTTGATACATAAAATACTGTGGGGATGGAAAATTCTCGATCGGACGATGTGGCGGCGGCGACGGCTAAAGACATGTACCATTAGGCCGACGGGGAAAACCCGGTGCCTGCGTCGCCATTGACCGAGCGAGTAGGCCCCTTTGAGGGGAGAAGTGCACGCCAGGTAACGGTACTTCTCCAGCCCTTATAAGCGGAGGATCGACGACGAAGCGACACATTGAGCCAAGTGACAGAGAGTGTACGAATATCGAGGAGTGTTATTTAATAAATGGTTGAAACGTAATACGGAGTGTTGCCTCTCTGCGGATTTCCTGGCCCCGAAACCTTCCCATTCCCACAATACAAATATAGATTTTAAGGAAAAGCGATATTTTATACCAATAATATCGTAGAAAGTTATTTATAAGAAAAGGGACATAAGGTTATTACAAAAAAAAACTATTTACAATAATTCCAAAAATGCACAATCTATAAATTGTTTACAAGTATGAATCTAACGCAAATTCTAATATTTAATTTCCATAAAATACATTATCTCCCTTTTAATACTGCACTTCAAGGGGGGGGGGAGGGGCGGATGAAACGACGCATGAGAAAGAGAGGGGCGAACCACGCTCAAGAGAGAAAATAAGTTACCCTCTCTCCCTCATCCCGTTATCTAAAATAGGAGGGACTAAGGCCGCTATGTAGTCGTAGTCAAGGGACAGCTAGTTTCCTAATTGGAAAATCTTTGAGTTGAGAAAATCTTAAGGTTTCTCATTGGAAAACGCTCTCCCCCAAAGATACTCTCATAAGAAAGAAAGCAACCCCATCGACTTGTTTCTTCCGAAAAAAATCACACAACACACACTCTGAGTCCTACCTTCGAGTGGACCAGATGTACCACCGATATCCATCATTTGTACTGTATTTCAGAAATTTTCGTTTAAGTTAAATTATAAAGATTTTTGTAACTTCTAGTGTTCCTACTATTAAATTAAGAAAAGAAACAAACACTGAGATCTTTTAATTTACTTGTCCTAAAAGTCATTCAATATTTCTCTTTTACTATATTTAATTATTATTTTCGTCATTTCGTATATTTAATTAAAAATTCTCGGACCGATACTGATTGTTGGTAATTAATATTACCCAATTTTCGCCGACTACAAAATTAAAAGTAAGTAAACCTTATATTTTTATTTGTGCATTCTATTCTCGCGATTTCAAGGCACCTAGCCTTTCTTTTGTTTCTCTCTCTCTCTCTCTTTATTCCTCCCGTGTAGATCTAACCCAGTGCGGTGGGTTAGTAATAGTTTCGCGTTCAATTCCGTTTTAAATAAAAACAATAAGTATCATTACCTGATACCCAATCAGAACTGTCACTGCTTCTGTATATTGGATATTAGGGACTGTACTTCAAATCAATCGTGTCATTTCGTTTAAAAATCAAATCTATCTCTACCAAACACCTTTCAGAGTTTTACTCTGTCGAAAGGAAATCTTGCCAGAGAGGATAAAACTTTATCTACGCGATGTCCACTATGTTTTCAGAAATTATTAGTTGTAAAATTTTGTCTTTAAATTATACTTTTCTTATTTCCGAACGAAGAAAATTTTATAGCCCACAACTTTCACTATTCATATATCTGTTTGACCATCTTAATTTTCTAATTTTTCCTCGATATTAACACATTTTAGCGCTCGGCCAGGCTATTAATCTTAACCGATTAGGCCTAATAAGAGCAATTATTAGAAGATTTTCAGTCTTCTAACTAATAACAATCGGTTTATTAAAAGAGTAAAACATCTATTAAAAAACCGACGTTACAAAACCTATTCCAAAGGTTTCTCCAAAATTTGAACTCATTTGGTCCACCAATTGCTGTGAAAACCTGCGGCAAGTAAAAAAAAATCATGAAAAAATTAAATCCGAGTAAAATGCATTTAAAGTTTCTGATGTAAATCATACAAATAAACTCAGATATACTTACAGAAACTATACAGCATACCTTCATTTGTTTTTGGTACTCAAATATATATGCAATAAAGCATATTTGGTGGTACGCGTACATCATACTGTGTGATAATAGTATATATAGAAGCTGAAAATAAAATAAAAGTCATCGTTACCTATTCATAATCAAATTATACTACTGATTACAATTACGTGCAGTACTAACCATTATCAAAAACATTTCAAGTTGTTAGAAAGCATACAAAATAATACACCAGTTAGTCAGAAGAATTGGGCCCATCTTGTTGTCTTGGACCCGTACACCTAAAAGCGAAAAATAAAGAAACAAAGAAAAATCTCTTTACGGATTAATTATAACTTATTAGTTTTCAATACTTATCTGAATAATTATTGTACTCTGTAGAAGCTCTTACACTTAAAAACACGATTGAGGTTATAAGCACTTAATTGTTACAGCTGCTAGCAGACAAACTGCACTGATCTGGTGACTTGAAGGTTGGATGAAAAACAGCTGTTTGGCTGCTTCTCAGAAAATTCTACTATACCGATCACATAGCAACCTTCATTCCCGACCCGATGTTGGGCAAGAAGGCACAACATATTCGGGAATAGCAAATTCAGATTTGTTGAATGCCTTTACTTTAACACATTCAGTTTAATAATAATATAAAGTCACACATAGAAAAGTTAATATTTTACAAAAATAAATTCATAACTCTTGAGAAAAAAACTGTTAGTTAAATGATTTTTATGTCGTGTTTTCAGTCAGATTTCTCATGAAACTACTCTATAAGAAGCGTCGTAGAACAATTCCTTCCACAAGTTTAGTCTTGTTAAAATATTTAAAATTCTCGATTTTTTGAAAATTTGCTAGAAAAATATTTATCAATTTTGAGTTTGTACCTTCAAGGCAAATTGTATGAACAAAAAACGGCTTTCAGCAACATATTCTACGGACTATTAACTATGAAAAAAGTGAATAAAAAAAATCGATAGTTTCATAATTTTGACCCAGTCATAACCCCTTAAGTACGTCAAAAGCTATTGATTAAGCGCGGTTGGATTAGTTTATCGTTCCATGGGCAATTTAGAAATGAATGTGAAATTTTAGGGTAAATAATTTTGCAATAGGACGCCATTTTGAAATATACAGTTTGGACAACGGTTTTTAGATTATTTGTACTAAAAGCCATCTTTGAGAACTTATCCGACGAAAAAGATCTTTTTTTTTGAAAAAACTGGCAATATGAAAATTTGCAAAAAGATTTTTTTTGTTTAACAATTTAGCGATGAAATAAGTTAATTTTGCATTCAGGAATATATGTGTCTATTTGGAAATTTAATTTTAAACAACTTTCCTCTCTACCTTTTTTTGCATAAAATGCTTTACAAAAACGTTATTCGCGGAAAACTAAAAAAAAGTGCTTTTTTGAAATTTATTTTGCAATAATAACAATGTTGTCGATCAGGTCCGAAGTCGAGAATTCAGGGTTACTTTCAGTAGGTTACCACAAACAAATTTTCACTATGAAACAATCTTTAGAAGAAAATGGCCGACAAAATGCCAGGACTCCCTAAAATCGATCTTTTTAATGTGGTGCATTTTTAAAGATAAAAGCACCAGTTTTAGAAGAATGACCCATCATACGACAGTAAAGATATTTTTTTAAAAGGTGAGCAAATTTCCTAACAAAAGTGTTGTACATGGGTGATTCCATGTGAAATTAAAAAAATTAGTTTTTACCTATCCAAAAATATATGGATGTTGTTCTTTAGAGTGCAAAAATTTCTCATGAATTTTTTCAGATTTTTTCCATCAAGTATGTTCGAGTTACAGAGGGTCAAAGTTCATGAAATTCGTGTTTTTTTCATTTTTGCCAATTTTCAGTATTAATTCATAGCTCTTCAGGGATGCATTTTTCAACAAAAGTGCATAGAATACTTTTTTAGTAAATTTTATCTATTTTACAAAAAAAAATACTTTTAAAGTCATGTATAATCTGACCAAATGTAAACAGTAAAAAATGCGGCATTTTCATTGATTTTCAGATCGAAAAGGAAGCGTTATTACGAAAAATGACAAGAATTTTTTTTTTCTTAGAATTTGTTCTTCTATTTAAATGTAATTTTTTTTTATGAGAATATCGATTTTTTTTCAAAATTCATATTATGATTTTGTAAATGGTCTTAATCTTTGAGACCCACTCTAAAAGTTTTCAAGTAATTTTAAACTATAAAAAGGTATAACGAGATAATCAATAAGAACAATTACGCATCTCTTCGAGCCACTGTATTTATTAAATCTGTAAGTAAGATTGTTAATATTTATAATTAGTAAAATTTTTAAGTTTCAATTTTTAATTCTAGCTGGCGTATTCTTTGTAAAATTTGGTGTGAATTATGTTTATAGTAGTGTGATTTTTTATCATTATTAAGGTAATAATTTTAATTGTAAAATTCAATTGTTAAATTATTTAAAACTAATTTGTTTATATTTTGTATTGGCTCTGCAGCCCTGATGAGGTCGTAACAACTCGAAACGTCGGCAGATTTAATAAATACAGTGGCTCGAAGAGATGCGTAATTGTTCTTATTGATTATCCATTAAGCTCGAGCGATAGATTCATACATTACAAGGTATAACGAGATCTTTCCCTTTTTTAAAATGCTTGAAACATTTCATCCAATTGTGCGTTTTCAATGTTTGATAGCTGAAATTAAAGCTCTTCTTTCTACTTTTTTGTTAGTTAGTCCAAATTTTTTTATAATATACAGTGTGCTATATATAATGTCACACAAATTCTAAGGGTTTAACTCTATCTATACCGTTATTTCATTGTTTTAAGGGGTTATGACAGTGTTAAAACCTGAAAAAAAAAGAAAAATTATTAGTGCTGTAAAAAATTAATATATATAGGTGCTCTAAAAACTAAATTTTTCCTTTCAAATATAAGTATTATACATCACTTTTATGCATTAAAAATATGCATTAAGTGAGTATAACATTTAACAACAATTAAAGGTATTTACTTACCAAAAATCATAATTTTCATCACTTTTGTTTGCTTGCCGCATGTTTCTGATGGAACCGTACCATCAATCCTGATGAATCAAAGTGCCAAATCTTCATTATGAGTCTGGTCTCAGACTAAGTGGAACAGATTCCTGAAAAACACAAAATTAATATAATTAATTCAACATATATTGACAATATTAGTAATTATAGTGAATGTTACATATGTAAACATACGTAACATTCACTTTGAACTTACCTTTGCCAATTCTGCTCCACTCAGTTTGTGACCATACTCATAAGCAAGGTTTTCCACTTTGGTTCATCAGGATTGATGGTACGGTTCCTTCAAAAAGCTGCGGCAAGTATACAAGAAGCATGAAAAAACTAAATATGAGTAAAAGGCATTTAAAGTTTATAATGTAAATCATACAAATGAACTCAACTATACTTACAGAAACTATCCGGCATACCTTGATTTGCTTTTGGTTCTCAAATATACATACAATAAAGTATATTTGGTGGTACGCGCACATCATGCTGTGTGATAATAGTATTTAAAAGCTGAAAATAAAAAAAATATTATCGTTACTTATTCACAATCAAGTTATGCTTATGAATTACAATTACATGCAATACTTACCATTATTAAATACACTTCAAGTTGTTGAAAAGCATACAAAATAATACTCCAGACAGTCAACATAAGCTTCCATCTTCCTGGCTTGCACCCGTATACCTAAAAGCAAAAAATAAACCAACAAAGAAAAAGCTCATGGACACATTTATTACTAAACAGTTTGCAATACTTATCTGAATAATTTTTGTACTCTGCAGAAGCTCTTGAACTTTTACAACACCACTGAGGTTATAAGCACTGTTACAGCAGCTAGCAGACTAACTGCACTGATCTAGTGTCTTGTTGAAAAACAGCTGTTTGGCTGCTTTCTGCTGCTTTACAGAAAATTCTACTATACCGATCAAACAGAAATCTTCATTCTCGACCGGACGCTGTGAGGTACAACTTATTCGAGTGGCAAATTCAAATTTGTTGAATGCCTTTACTTTAACACATTGAGTTTAGTAACATAAAATCACACATAGAAAAATTAATTTTACGGATTTTATTTATTTTACGGAAATAAATTAATAACTCTTGAGAAAAAAAACGGTTTGTAAAACGGTTTTTAAGTCATATTTTCAGTAAGATTTCTCATGAAATCTCTCTGTAAAAAGTGTGTTAGAACAATCCTTTCCACAAGTTTGGCCTAATTAAAATATTTAAAAATCACGATTTTTCAAAAATTTACTTGAAACAGATTTATCAGTTTTTTGTTGATATCTTCGAGGCAAATTTTTTTAGCAAAAAACGGCTTTCAGGACCATATTCTACAGACTATTAACTATTAAAAAAGTGAATAAAAAAAAAATGGATATTTTCAAAATTTTAACACTGTCATAACCCCTTAATGAAAGTTAATTTTCGAACTCTCGATTTTGAACCCTTATATGGTAAAAATTCAATCTATCTGTCTATGAAAATATTAACGCGTAAACATCTTCACGTGGTCAGACTACCATTTCTTTTGTGCTATTCTGCTATACCTTCGATTTTACATAAATGTCAATATTAATTTTAGCAAAAGAAAGTTATGATATCAATAAATAGATTGACAAGTTCTTTTATAAAAAGCAGTCGATTTAAAATAAACAAATAAGTGTTTAAAAGGGGGAGGATTATAAACATATATATATTTATATAAACACTTGACCAAATTGCAGCGTTGTGAAAAGGTGGATAGCCTGTGAAAAGGTACTTTCGGGTACAATTATGTTATTATTCAAAGTTTCAATTTAACCCTGTGGTACATGCAATAGAATGACATGATGTTCTTACATATGACATTATGACATGACAAATGTGCCCATAATATGTGGTAATATCATGTTTGTCTAAAATTATTATGTAATTTAACACGATTGTTTCGCATCATGAAAACTTCTTCTTTTATTTATGGAAGCAACGAGCAGATGTACAATCTATTCTACTTAGTAATTCAGTAAATGTGCTGCTATTCTTTTTTCATTAAAAATCTATGTCTAGGGCGATAATATACAACTATATATGAGATTAAAATTCTATTGATTTACATACATTTAAAAAAAAACAGGAACAAATTCTATCATGTAGAACGCAATTTTTTGTACGGAAAAACTTGCCGTCCCGTCCAATCATCTGGATACCATCTTCAAATTATGCAAGGTTAACCAAAGTAACTTGTTAATAAAACACCGTTAGATAATCTCTTAATCGATTTTTTATTCTATATGTATTTATTACAGTCCTTAACCAATTTTTGAAGAATTCAAACTTAATCTTGCAATCATTCTAAGCTCGATTTTTGGTTATTTATATGTATGTTTTCAAAACTCTGTTATTATTAGCGGAAGATTACAGGATGTTGATTAAAAATAATTGTAACTATTATTGCATAATAAAAAACTGTTATCAAATAAATTTCTATGACTCAAGTTGGAAAATAAATCAAGCTTAAAAATTTTGAATTAGTATTTATGTAGTTTACAGCTTTTAGTTTCCAGTCTTTACTTAATTAAAAAATGGAATTCCAATTCTCCAAGTTGGAAAATAAATCAAGCTTAAAAATTTTGAATTAATATTTATGTAGTTTACAGCTTTTAGTTTCCAGTCTTTACTTAATTAAAAAATGGAATTCCAATTATTATTATTTGAGGCCATCGTTCTCTTAGTTTAATATAATGTTTTGAGTAGTACCCATTATAGGATAATAGGATGATAAATTAACTATATTAAAAGTTTAATGATATTGTTAATTACACTGACATTTAGAAGTTCATCGATTATTTATGATAGGACGGGACGGCAAGTTTTTCCGTAAAAAAAATTGCGTTCTACATGATAGAATTTGTTCCTGTTTTTTTTTTAAATCTATGTAAATCAATAGAATTTTAATCTCATATATAGTTGTATATTATCGTCCTAGACATAGATTTTTAATGAAAAAAGAATAGCAGCACATTTACTGAATTACTAAGTAGAATAGATTGTACATCTGTTCGTTGCTTCCATAAATAAAAGAAAAAGTTTTCATGATGCGAAACAATCGTGTTAAATTACATAATAATTTTAGACAAACATGATATTACCACATATTATGGGCAAATTTGTCATGTGATAATGTCATATGTAAGAACATCATGCCATTCTATTACATGTACCACAGGGTTAAATTGAAACTTTGAATAATAACATAATTGTACCCGAAAGTACCTTTTCACAGGCTATCCACCTTTTCACAACGCTGCAATTTGGTCAAGTGTTTATATAAATACATATATGTTTATAATCCTCCCCCTTTTAAACACTTATTTGTTTATTTTAAATCGACTGCTTTTTATAAAAGAACTTGTCAATCTATTTATTGATATCATAACTTTCTTTTGCTAAAATTAATATTGACATTTATCTAAAATCGAAGGTATAGCAGAATAACACAAAAGAAATGGTAGTCTGACCACGTGAAGATGTTTACGCGTTAATATTTTCATAGACAGATAGATTAAATTTTTACCATATAAGGGTTCAAAATCGAGAGTTCGAAAATTAACTTTCATTAAAACAATGAAATAACGGTATAGATAGAGTTAAACCCTTAGAATTTGTGTGACATTAAGGTTATCAAAAGTTATAAAATTAATCTTTAATTCTTACAGGAAGAAAGGACGACCTTATACTTGCCAGCCTTTTACCTTTAAAAGGTTTATTTGAGGGGGGGGGGGATGCGAGAAGATTTCACTACTTTTAAATGGTATATATACTTCAATTACAAATAATCATTAACATCAACTAAATAAGTTATAAATTTAAAAAATTAATGTACATATATGCTTGTGTATTATTGCAATAATAATTACTTTTTCGACACCGTCTGTACAGCAAATAGTTATTTTTGGATCATTATTATTCAAAAAAGAAATATCTAACGCGTAGTCTGAGTTTTAGGAGCATTTAATGCGATTTAAATAATATAGTTTATAATAAACTTGGAGATCCACGCGAACGTTATAAACTAGCAGAAACCGACAGTAGACTATAATACTTCATAGCTTCGTTATAGGGATCTCCATATCCCCATAACTTGGTGCCAACCAACTTTCGTACTATAACTATGTCTAACACTCTAACCTCAAGTACTAATCTACTGTTGGTTTAATTCTGCTAGTTTATAAACTCCGCGTGGATCCTCAAGTTTATCACAAATTATATTATTGAAATTGCGTTAAAAATCCCTAAAACTCATACTACGCGTGTGCAGTAACGTTTAATCTAGAACCTGCAAAAAGTTTCAAGTGAAAAAATGCATTTACAGAAAAGATGACATTAGGATCAAAATACTATCAATGGATTGCACTCTGTCAGATAAGTATATTTTAATTATCTTCAAATAAATTAACATTATGATAATAGAACATGATTCTTTGTTTTAAAACAAATTATTCTTTCTCTGTTACAGGTGATCCGATGAACTTGTAAAAAAAAAATTTATAAACAGCAGACTTTACTGAATCAGCCTTATTTATCACTGTAAGTAATATATATAAAAATCTGAAAAAATAAAACATAACATTTAAACACAAAATAAATTTAAGAACGTGTACATATTCATTGGACGACTTTTGAAATAATCAAAGATTAAATCTTTCAAAATTTCAAAACTCAAAGCTCGTCCAATGGATAAACCTGGAAGTTGTCATGGAATCTCTGTGACTAATTTACTTACTGAAAATTTAGTTCTTTTCAATTTCCAGAGAGTAGAAAGGACAACCAGCTTCCAGAATGTAGATGAGCGTGACTTTTTTCATGCGAAGTATACCTTGTGCTATTTAAAAGAAAAAAAGAACATATAAGTTATTAAGCCCATCACTCAAAAAGAAAGTATGAACAATTTGAAGTTGACACCATTGAATATTATAATTTTGAAACCTATAAATGTTGATATTTTAAATCTAGTCAATGGTATCAATTTAATATTTATCATAGTATCCTTTAGACTGATGGGCTTCACAACTCATTAGCTATTTTTATCTTCTAGGTAGTAAAACCTACAGTTCCCTTGAAAAGAAGGCAAACAGATCCATGATCTGGAAGCTGGTTGTACTTCTTTCTCTCTGGCAATTGAACAGAACTAATTTTTCATTTAATAAATTAATCCCAGGGATTCCATAACAACTTTCATATTTATTCGTTGCACCTACTTTGATTTTTTAAATTTTGAAAGCTTTAATCTTTAATTATTTTAAGCACCTAATCTTAATAATCGTGTAATTTTATAACACGTAACCATAATAAATGTTGCGACAGAAATACTCTTTAAACAGAAAATTTGGTTACACTGGATAAAAGTTGTTAAAGTTCATATATTTAGTGATCCATCATTAAATAGATACAATTATTATTCTTGTCAATTGAGTTCATCCGGCATTTCTTATAAAGAATTCTTGATTCAAAATATTTTTCCACTTCACTAATTTAATTCCGTAAGTATAATGTTTATTATTCTTGTCAATTGAGTTCTTCCGGCATGTCTCATAAATAATGTATGAATTCGTAACCATAATACATGTTACGTCAGAAATATTTTTTATTCATGAAATTTGATTACACTGGATAAAAGTTTTTCAAGTTCATATGTTTAGTGATGCATTATTAAATGGACACATGCAGTATTCTTGTCAATAGAGTTCATCCGGCATTTCTTATAAAGAATTCTTGATTCAAAATATTTTTCCACTTCACTAATTTAATTCCGTACGTATAATGTTTATTATTCTTGTCAATTGAGTTCTTCCGGCATGTCTCATAAATAATGTATGAATTCGTAACCATAATACATGTTACGTCAGAAACATTTTTTATTCATGAAATTTGATTACACTGGATAAAAGTTTTTAAAGTTCATATGTTTAGTGATCTATCATTAAATAGATACAATTATTGTTCTTGTCAATTGAGTTCTTCCGGCATTTCTTATAAAGAATTCTTGATTCTAAATATTTTTCCACTTCACTAATTTAATTCCGTAAGTAGAATGTTTATTATTCTTGTCAATTGACTTCTTCCGGCATGTGACATAAATAATGTATGAATTCGTAACCATAATACATGTTACGTCAGAAACATTTTTTATTCATGAAATTTGATTACACTGGATAAAAGTTTTTAAAGTTCATATGTTTAGTGAGGCATTATTAAATGGACACATGTAGTATTCTTGTCAATTGAGTTCATCCGGCATTTCTTATAAAGAATTCTTGATTCAAAATATTTTTCCATTTCACTAATTCAATTCCGTAAGTATAATGTTTATTATTCTTGTCAATTGAGTTCTTCCGGCATGTCTCATAAATAATGTATGAATACGTAACCATAATACATGTTACGTCAGAAACATTTTTTATTCATGAAATTTGATTACACTAGATAAAAGTTGTTAAAGTTCATATGTTTAGTGATCCATCATTAAATAGATACAATTATTGTTCTTGTCAATTGAGATCTTCCGGCATTTCTTATAAAGAATTCTTGATTCAAAATATTTTTCCACTTCACTAATTTAATTCCGTAAGTATAATGTTTATTATTCTTGTCAATTGACTTCTTCCGGCATTCACATAAATAATGTATGAATACGTAACCATAATACATGTTACGTCAGAAACATTTTTTATTCATGAAATTTATTGGAGACTTTCTTGACTCAAAATACTTTACTTATTTCACTTCGTCATAGGAACCTTCTTTTACTTGTCTAAGCTTGAGATATTCCAGCTATTGTCTAGTTTTTTATAAATGTAAACAGTAAGATCTCTAGAAAGTATCTTGTCAATTGAGTTCTTCCAGCCTTTCTTATAAAAAATTTTTGATTCAAAATATTTTTCCACTTCACTAATTTCACTTCGTTACAGGAACCTTCTTTTTTCTGGTCTAAACTTGATAGATATTCCAGCTATAGTCGCTATTTATAAGGATCCCTTTCGACGTACAGCCTGAAAGTCTACCTCCCAGGAGACGATAGAAAAAGTTATGAATTATTCATATCCACTTCAACAACGTAGAAACTTTCTTGCATGAATGTTGAATTGCATGAAGGTTCAAAATATTCTTAACACTTTTTTATACTCTAGATTTTAGCCATATTTAGGCACTTCCGTTGCTCTGGATCAGAAGATACGTGTCTCAGCGTTTTTATTATTTAACTCCATGAAGCCTTGCAAACTGCTATATGATTAAAATCCTGTAATATTTTAATCTAATTTATTACCTACACGCATCACCTTAAGTTATATTTGATTAATCAACATCTAACATTTTTTATATTCTCTTCCATCAGGAGAAGAATATATGTAATAATTAATTACACATCTTTTTTTTTTATTTAATTAATAGATGAAATCCTTTTAATACGTTCAAAAATAATACTTACAGTTATAAACAAAGCTACTACGGTAAAGTCTGTTGATCATACTTTGCTTTAATCCCGAGTACGTCAAATCATCTTTAATAGTGAAGGAATAATATATTTAAAAACAAAGAATTGTGTTCTTTTATTTAAAAGCTAATTTAATTAAAGATAATTAAAGTATACATTTCTGATATAGTGAGATCCGTTGCTAGTATTTTGATATCCTTATCCATCTTTTCTGTAAAAGCATTTTTGTACTTGAAACTTTTTACAGGATCTAGATTAAACACTAAGTTTTGCATACGCGTGGTATGAGTTTTATCAGCTCTTAGCGCATTTTAAATAATATAATTCATCTTAATCTTGGAGTACCCAAGCGGAGGTTATAAACTAGCAGAAATCAGCAGTAGATTAATACTAGTTAGACATAATGACTGGTCTCAATACATTTTCGTTTCCGCTAGCCATAAGTAAGTCTTGTAATTGTAAGTCTGCAAGCTGACAGTGTAGCTGATAACCTCATCTATGTTACTACTCAAGTTTATTAAAATTATATTATTTAAAAATCATACTGCGCATGTGCAACAGTGTTTAAACTTGAACC
>JACCIB010001648.1:0-26053 GCA_018906965.1 Philotrypesis tridentata | reverse complement strand
AAAGAATCTGCTAATTGAACGTGACAAGTATCTATTGAAATTGGTTTGAATTTGATTCCTCGAATATTCTCGGCGTAGTACTCGCGAATGCAGTTATATCGTTGATAGTACATCTTTAGAGATCTTTAGAACTTGTCGGAATACGAATAGTCTTAGAATGTTTTGCCGTTATTTTTCAAAGTTTTTTTTTTTTCGAGAAAAACATTACGTTTCTGAACTAATAAAGTTATTAATATGAAATGTTATCTGTGACGCGCAATTTACAGTCGTAGTATAAGATAGGATCCCATATGTCGGGTGGGTAGCGGTACGTATTAGAAAGTTTAAGTTTAAGTTCTCGTAATTTTCTTTTTCTACAAAAAGAATCTGCTAATTGAACGTGACAAGTATCTATTGAAATTGGTTTGAATTTGATTCCTCGAATATTCTCGGCGTAGTACTCGCGAATGCAGTTATATCGTTGATAGTACATCTTTAGAGATCTTTAGAATTTGTCGGAATACGAATAGTCTTAGAATGTTTTGCCGTTATTTTTCAAAGTTTTTTTTCTTTCGAGAAAAACATTACGTTTCTGAACTAATAAAGTTATTAATATGAAATGTTATCTGTGACGCGCAATTTACAGTCGTAGTATAAGATAGGATCCCATATGTCGGGTGGGTAGCGGTACGTATTAGAAAGTTTAAGTTTAAGTTCTCGTAATTTTCTTTTTCTAGAAAGAGAATCTACTAATTGAACGTTACAAGTATGTACTGAAATTGGTTTGAATTGGATTCCTCGAATATTCTCGGCGTAGTACTCGCGAATGCAGTTACAATGTTTTTTCTGTTATTTTTCAAAGTTTGTTTCCTTTCCAGAAGAAAATTACGTTTCTGAACTAATAAAGTTATTAATATGAAATGTTATCTGTGACGCGTTGTAAGACTATTCGTATTCCGACAAGTTACAAAGATCTATATAGATATACTATCAACGATATAACTGCATTCGCGAGGACTACGCCGCGAATTTTTTGCGAATCAAATTCAGACCAATTTCATTAGATACTTGTTACAGTCAATTAGCAGATTCTTATTGTAGAAAAAGAAAATTATGAAAACTTAAACTTAAACTTTCTAATGTGTACCGCTACCCACCCAACATATGGGATCCTATCTTATACTAAGAGTGTAAATCGTGTGTCATAGAGAAATTGATATTAATAACTTTATTACTGCCAAAACGTAATCTCTTTTGAAAGAAAAAAAATTGAAAAAAACCGAAAACAATATGAGACTATTGGTATTCCAAAAGTTGGAAAGATCTATAAGATGTACTATGAAGGATATAACTGCATTCGCGAGTACTACGCCGGGAATTTTTAGCGAATCAAATTAAAACTATATTTCATTACATACTTGTTACGTTCAATTAGCAGATTCTTATTGTAGACAAAAGAAAATTATGAAACTTAAACTGTAAACTTTCTAATGTGTACCGCTACCCCACCCAATATATGGGATCCTATCTTATACTAGAGTGTAAACGTGTGTCATAGAGAAAATTTCATTTTAATAACTTTATTAGTTCAAAACGTAATGTTCTTCTCGAAGGAAAAAAACTTTGAAAAAAAATCGAAACATTATAGACTATTGGTATTCCCAAAAGTTGGAAAGATCTATAAAGATGTACTATGAACGATATAACTGCATTCGCGAGTACTACGCCGCAAATTTTTAACGAATCAAATTCAGACCAATTTCAATAGATACTTGTTACGTTCAATTAGCAGATTCTTATTGTAGAAAAAAAAAATTATCAAAACTTAAACTTAAACTTTCTAATGTGTACCGCTACCCACCCAACATATGGGATCCTATCTTATACTAAGAGTGTAAATCGTGTGTCATAGAGAAAATTTCATATTAATAACTTTATTAGTGCAAAAACGTAATGTTATTTTTGAAAGGAAAAAAACTTTGAAAAAAAATCGAAAAACATTCTAAGACTATTCGTATTCCGACAAGTTACAAAGATCTATATAGATATACTATGAACGATATAACTGCATTCGCGAGGACTACGCCGCGAATTTTTGCGAATCAAATTCAGACCAATTTCATTAGATACTTGTTACGTTCAATTAGCAGATTCTTATTGTAGAAAAAGAAAATTATGAAAACTTAAACTTAAACTTTCTAATGTGTACCGCTACCCACCCAACATATGGGATCCTATCTTATACTAAGAGTGTAAATCGTGTGTCATAGAGAAAATTTGATATTAATAACTTTATTAATGCCAAAACGTAATCTTCTTTTGGAAAGGAAAAAAACTTTGAAAAAAAACCGAAAACATTGTAAGACTATTCGTATTCCGACAAGTTACAAAGATCTATATAGATATACTATCAACGATATAACTGCATTCGCGAGTACTATGCTGACAATTTTTAGCGAATCAAATTAAAACTAATTTCATTACATACTTGTTACGTTTACTTAGCAGATTCTTATTGTAGAAAAAGAAAATTATGAAAACTTAAACTTAAACTTTCTAATGTGTACCGCTACCCACCCAACATATGGGATCCTATCTTATACTAAGAGTGTAAATCGTGTGTCATAGAGAAAATTTCATATTAATAACTTTATTAGTGCAAAAACGTAATGTTCTTCTCGAAAGGAAAAAAACTTTGAAAAAATACCGAAAACATTGTAAGACTATTGGTATTCCGACAAGTTGCAAAGATGTATAAAGATATACTATGAACGATATAACTACATTCGCGAACACTATGTCGTGAATTTAAAAGAAATGAAATTAAAACTAAGTTTACTATGTAACTGTAATGTTTCATAAACATATTTTTCTTTTATATCAAGAAAATTTTCAAAAACAATAGTTTAACTTTCGGAAACGTAATTTAATATTAAAATCATTTTAAAAACCGAAGACAAATTTTAATAGCAATAAAATTGGAATGCAATTTATGTAAGTTTCAAAAGAGAAATTTTATTTTTTTTTTTTTTGTGGTCATGTTTGTATATATTTGCATGTAAGGTTCTTTCAGATGTTCCCGCGCACCAGAGCTGTTCGAGAGCTGATGGATTTGTGAACGCGCCGCCTGGTGAGAGACCGCGTGTGAGAGAGAGGCGAGTAGCGTCATGTTAGGCTAGAGCTAGATTCGATTCGAGCATCGAGCGCGCGTGTTGTATATCAGGAAAGCGTTTACCCCGGCAATACCGGCATTTTATATTGTTTATCGTTACAATAATTGCGATTACGCGTGTGAGTGGAGAGATACTCTACACCGTTGCGAGAGCCTGTTGTCTACCCAGCTAGCTGGATCGAAGCGAGACCGCAGTTTTAGGCTGATTATTGTATTAGCGTCCTCCGCATCTTTTTGTAAGTATCAGCTTCTCTCTTTCACTCTCACCAGCGCGTTCAACAATATTAGCTCTCTATTGACCGTGAGATTGCGTGCTAACAGAGCACACTTGTATATTTACTTTGTTGTAATTTTCTAACTGAATTTGATTTAACATAATATATGCAATAGCCTTTTACCGAACGTCTCGTGTGTGTTTCATTTGGAAGTTTTATGTATTAGCCCTGTTCCCCTTTATCTAAAACCCACGGAGAATTCAAGTAGAGTAATCTACATTTAACGTGGACAATCCCCGTTACATTGGCGCCCATCAGTGGTTAGATTTAGCTAGAGCAGGGAATAATTTTGTAGGAAAAACTTAGTGCGAAAGCGCGAGTGTTCGTTATAGGTGGATAAGCGTGCGGAGATATACGTTGCGTGTATAGTGTAGCGAGCGAGCGCGAACGTTGGCTTGTGTTTACATCGCGCGGCTAGACTTGTCGTCCGCGGACGTAAACATTGCGCGTTTCCAGCTATCGAAAATTTTAGCATTGGCTAGAATATTATTTCGGGAAATAAGTTTTATTCTCCCGTCGCGTGATTTATGTGCTTGATGTTTAAGATTAATCAGTATATGTAATTACTGGATTAATAGTTGAATAGCGAATCGAATCTCTGATTGCAATTATAGGAGGGAATTAATTTTTTTTTAAGATTATTATTGATATTGTTTATTGAATAATTGAATATTAATAATTATTTGGTTTTTCCCTATTGACATTATATATTATTTTTTTTATGATTTATGATTGTTTATATAATTGTAGTCAAATCGACTGGTAAATTTTTTCTCTTTATTTTATATATTGTTGTGTGTGATAGCGTGGTATTAGCGCTGCTAATAGATATAGCATACGTGCTCAGCTGATTGTATGTGTGCGTGTATCAGTGTATCACCGAGATAGGTTTAGATATACAGGTATACTGCGCATAGCTTATCGCAACGGTGAAGCGTTGGCTTACCGACACTGTAGATTACTGTTTGAATTTTAATTTTGAAATTGAACGTTAATTTTTCGGCGTAGGTTTGTTGAATTTAAATTGAGATTATTGACGAAATATTTTATTTTATTTTGTTTGTTCGTGATACAATTTGAGCGAAATTTTTTTCAATTTAAATTTTAAAGAAAGTAAACTCTTAATTCGAGTACAGCTCGGTAATAAAATTTTTTGTTTTTGTTGTAAATTTTATTTTGGAATTTTCTTTCGAATCGGAAAATTTTCTTTTGAATTTTTTTTCCTTGTCTGGTCGTAGTTTAGTTGGTAAATTACATAAAGGTAATTTGGAATTGCACAGATTGTCGAAGGAAGAGGCTGTGACTGAATTAAGAGCGACACGCGGAATAGGTTGTTTTTCAATTATTTAAATTTTGGTCATTATTAGTTTATTTCTTTCGTAATTTGTCTCTTGTATATTTTTTGATTTCGACGGAAAAAATTCGCTTAAGTTAGCGAGGTCGCATTCAAAATTTACAATGGCGATGCGCGTAAATATTTTTGAGGAAGCAGATCAAGAAATTGAGAGATGGGCAATGTCATTGTCAGAAGATAGACTAAATGATTTATTGCAGAGATTTGAATTAGTAACGGACGAAAGTAGATACAGTAATGTTGGTAGGTTAATTAGGCGTTTGCGCGGTGATTACACTGCGTATGATTTTGTGAAAACGAATGAGCCGAGTGACATCGCAATGTCACGAAGAGACGCGACATTTCAGAAAATTATCTTGAAAGAAGAGAATTTGTCGAATGAGACGAAGTCGACGACGTGGGTGAGACTTAGATTGCCAACAGCTTTAGAGTCAGAAGCATCGAATGTAGATGAAACTGATGAGCAAGAAGAAATTTTAGATGATATCTTCCGTATACAGCGAGACAGCGATCTAGAGTCGACCAGAGTGTCTAGTGATGATGGTGGCATTTCTGGAGTACATCACATAGTTGCAAGTGCAGAGGTTCATAATGAGGCTGAAGAAATTGTGAAGCTTCAACAGCGAAACACTAGTAATAATAGCGTTAGCGCAAGTTTGAATATCGCGGGCAACGAGAAAGACGACTTAGAAGATAACGACAGAAATCAAGATAATCGTGAAGAAGTGATAAGACGTTTGCGAGAAGAGTTAGCTGCACAGCGTGAATCGGCTAGAGAATCTGAAGCCAGATGGAATGCATATGCTGCTGGAATGGAAAAATCCATGGTGGAGCTGAGTGGCTATTATTGCAAATTAAAAGAGAATTTTGAGAAATTTCAAGTTCAATTCAGGGATACGTTTGTTGTGCATAGAGAACCTGATGCTCACAGTACGAAATTGAATCCGAATGCGACAAAGTTTGTATCCAGTCAAGCAACAAAGAAGACTGGGATGAAGAGTTTACCATCACGTGCAGAACCCCAAGGTGTGTCTCGGAGGGGGGGAGAATCAGCTGCTTCAACAAGTAGAGCAGTTGAAGAATATTCGTCGATATCAAGACCAACGTACCGTGATGTTGGAAAGATTGCTCGAGAATGGAAAATTCAGTTTGATGGTGGTAAGGAAAGTTGCATCGAGGAGTTCATTCAAAGAATGAATGAGTGTAGAGCGTCATCGCATTTAGATGATACTGACTCATTGAATGCGCTGCTTCATGTCATGACAGATGGAGCATTGATCTGGTGTCGACAAATGCGTCAGACTTGGAAGACCTGGAAAGATTTTTGCAATGATGCTAGGAAAAGCTATGGAAATGACCAAGATGTTCAGATGAAGTTATTAGCGGAAGCGCAGAGGCGCACACAAGGAAGAGATGAACCAGTACGTGATCACATCATGGCGATGCTAGCGATCATGAGTAGGCTTGATGATCCGCCGGAGGTTGCAGTACAGCTGAAAATGATTTATAATAATATGCTGGCAGAAATTAGAATGCAGGTATCTCAGAGACCAGTAAGGAATATAGGAGACCTTATTACGGTAGCCAGGAATGCTGAAAAGCTGATTTATGATAAGAATCACTACAAGCCTCCTCCGTCACCTAATAGATGTTTGTTACCACAGTTGGCGTACAAAGCAAAATCTGTTAAGGAGGATGAAGAGAAGACAGAGTGCGGAACAGCTGTTGCGACGATCGCAGAACCTGGTGATATAGGTCATCAAGAGAAAAAGTCTAATTTCAAAACGCCTCGAAGTGAGCATAATAGTGAAAAGGATTGTTGGGGTCCATGTAAACCCTCCGTCAGATGTTATGGTTGTGGATGGCCTAGACATACGACTAGAACCTGCCCGGAGTGCTCGCAGAAGAAGAACTCCGTGGAGGAAGTATCCGAAAATTCAGAAGACTCGGGAAACGAGGAAGGGAGCAAGTAGTTCAGGCCCGTACTTCTCCTATTGTTTTGGCGGCCTTTCAAGAAACAAGTCAGGCAACTGAAGAAGCAGTGATGTCTGTTATAGTTTATGATTTATCCCGTATAGACTGCAGTCGCTGGTGGATACCAGTAGTTATTGGTGATTTTCATTTACTAGTACTTTGTGACTTGGAAGACGCGTGTATCGCTTTAGGTTCGATTGGATTACAAATAGCTTCAGTCATGGAGAAGACTATTGTTCCTTGTAGTGAACCTGGTGCGAAATTCGCTGATGGACAGCTTGTGCCGATCTACGGTGTACAAATGCAGTTCACAGTGTTAGATCAATCGCGAATATTAAGTGTTATGGTTTTAAGTGCACTCAGTTCCGAATGTATACTCGGAATGGAGTTTATGCGAGCATTTAACGCGATCTGTTTACCTAGAGAGAATAGATTAAAAATAGAAGGTGTCACCGAATCAGTTCCTCTAGAAGTTCCTGCTCTCTTAGATGGAGTAGCAAATGCTCTCGCAGCCATCGGTTTGGCCGATGTCACCTCAGAACAGCGAAAACGCCTACATGCTGTTAGACTGTTGGCTTCCAGCTGGGGAAGTACCGTTGGGGTGTACACATCTGATCCAGCACAGTATTGATGTGGGGTTTGTGAGACTAATTAAAAAATGTCCAGTGTCAATGAAGATTGAGGGAGAAATAATGCTCAAGTGTTAGAAATGTTGGACGTGGGAGACATACGCCGTTCTAACATCAGCTAGACAAGCTCTGTAGTCATAGTCCGCAAATCAGAGGGTACCTATAGATTTTGTGTTGATTATTAGAAGCTTAATGTTGTTAAAACCGCGAGCGCGTATCCGCTGCCATATATGGATATCATCTTGAGTAAGTTTCAGAAGAGAGACCGACTTATTAGACCTGAATTAGAGTCGTATATCTTTTCCTATTTGGATGACATTGTGAGCACAACCAAGACTTTCGATGAGCATCTACACTGGTTAGATGTAATTCTAAACAGAATCGCGGAAGCTAGGTTGATGATTAACCGAGGTGAAAGCAGGTTTTGCTGTGACGAAGTTAAGTATCTAGGCGTTATTGTAAATCGTGAGGGATTTCGTCCCGATCCTCGGAAAGTTGCGGCGATTCTAGATTATCCTGTTCCGAATATACCAACCAAGAATGGTCTCATAGTATCGGAAATGTCTAGATCGGTTGAGCGATGTCGCAGAACCAATGAATTTAGTGTTGTGCGACAAAGCAGGATTTTCATGGGGTGCAGATCAACAAGAAGCTTGTGAGCAAGTGAAAGTTATACTTGCGACAGCGCCTGTGCTGCATCAACCATCGCTTGATCATCAATTTATCGGAGGATGATATTGATGATCAACAATTTGTATCTTCGAAATACATTCAAGAATTAATCGGAGATCAGTGATATTTGCATAGTTATCAGCGAACATCAGTAAATCCTCACGAATGTCCAGATTGGAATAAAGTTGCTGGTAAACTGTATTACAAGCTTGAGTTAATTTTAGAAGACGTTCTAGAAGATATATATGCTTGAAAGCTGATCGTGTCCAGAGAGAAAATATTGCAAGTTTTTCGTGAATCGAACGGCGAATCCATGTCTGGCCATCTGGGTTGTCGTAAGACGTATGAACGAATTGCATGATTATTTCTTTTGGAGAAGAATGTATAAAGATGTGTTGAAGTCTATTTAGTCATGCACTGTCTGTCAACAGTGTAAAGTTGAATCTCTGCTACCTACTAGTACCATGAGAGCGAGAAAGCCAGTTGTACCAGTAGAAAGGGTAGTAGGTGATGTGATTGGTCCATTTTGGTGATCTAAGAATGGATATACTTGCTGGTCCTATTAGATGTGATTACGCTATTTTCCTGAACATGGGAAGAAACCCTGCGCCATCGCTTAGTACCAGGCGAGAAAAGAAGCTGCTAGAGAGGAAGCTCAGAAGATCGCAGTGAAGAACTGGGAAGAGCGAATGTGTAGATTATTTGATTTGCAGTTGGATGTTGAGAAGAATATCGAACAAGCATCGCAGAAGCAGGCACGATATTACAACGCGAAACGCAGACAAGTTATATTTAATATCGATGACTTGGTATGGAAGCGTAATCGTATTTTATCGTCTGCAATTCAAGGCATTAATGCTAAACTTGCACCGAAATTTGCTGGTCCATTTAAGATTACTGCTAGAATTGGACGAGATGTTTATTCAATGATTAATGAGCAAGGAGAATGCTTTGAGAAGATACATGTTGTCGACATCAAACCGTATGTTCAAGGAGAAGATCCCACGTTTGCTGAAGATCAAGATCAAGGTGAAGATAAAGACTCTGTTGATGCTTCTGATGAAGAAGACGGTGATCCTGTAGAAGAAGACGTTTCAATCACCAAGGATGCGACCGTTAGCGAGAAGAATGAATGTGAGGGGCGAAATATTGCGCTGAGTGAAAACGTGGATGTTCCACGTAAGCGAGGTAGGCCGCGTAAAACCCGAATCGTCGTTTCTCGTGATACGAGGGCTCCTGGGGGGAGGAGGCGACTCTCGCAGAGTCTGACGCGTCAGAAGCCGAAAACGGAAATTCACTGAAAATTCATGCGAAACGCGGTCGACCGAAAGGTTCTAGTAAACAGCGAGAACCGCAAGTTGAATTATCTCCGCGACGTATGCGATCAAATAGGGCGAATGTTTAGGATAGACTAGGGTAATAGGTTGAGAACCCTTGAATTTGGCTGACACCAATCATCATTTACCATAGGACTATGAGCGACAACGCGACAGCGTTAGTTGGTGCCTTCGTCGGCATTTACATGCTCAAAAGCCTCGGTAGGCTGAAAGTGCGATTACGCTCAAGGCGTATTTGGAAACATTTTTCAAATATAAATTTGCAAAAGAGAGCTAATAGGTTTTTTTTATTTATTGAACCCTTTTACTTAGAGTTTGTTTTTTTGCTTTTGCATGTGTTTGAGTTGAAACGCTTTATTTTGAAATTTTCTTTTCTTTTGTTTTATTTTGCAAAGAAATGTTTATTTTGCTTTCCCATTATTTTATTATTTTGGTCGTTTTTGCATGCTGGTGAGAGCATTGGAGAGCTGGTACGCTGTAAAAGCTACCCAGCGTCTGGAAGGGGGGCATGTGACGAGTATCGTCACGCCGCATGCTATTTATTGAATACATATGTTTGTATATATTTGCATGTAAGGTTCTTTCAGATGTTCCCGCGCACCAGAGCTGTTCGAGAGCTGATGGATTTGTGAACGCGCCGCCTGGTGAGAGACCGCGTGTGAGAGAGAGGCGAGTAGCGTCATGTTAGGCTAGAGCTAGATTCGATTCGAGCATCGAGCGCGCGTGTTGTATATCAGGAAAGCGTTTACCCCGGCAATACCGGCATTTTATATTGTTTATCGTTACAATAATTGCGATTACGCGTGTGAGTGGAGAGATACTCTACACCGTTGCGAGAGCCTGTTGTCTACCCAGCTAGCTGGATCGAAGCGAGACCGCAGTTTTAGGCTGATTATTGTATTAGCGTCCTCCGCATCTTTTGTAAGTATCAGCTTCTCTCTTTCACTCTCACCAGCGCGTTCAACAATATTAGCTCTCTATTGACCGTCAGATTGCGTGCTAACAGAGCACACTTGTATATTTACTTTGTTGTAATTTTCTAACTGAATTTGATTTAACATAATATATGCAATAGCTTTCTACCGAACGTCTCGTGTGTATTTCATTTGTAAGTTTTATGTGTTAGCCCTGTTCCCCTTTGTCTAAAACCCACGGAGAATCAGAAGTAGAATTATCTACATTTAACGTGGACGATCCCCGTTACAGTATATATATATATATATATATATATATATATATATATATATATATATATATATATATATATATACACACGGTAAGGAGAATCTCAAGGTATTTGCGAGTACTACGCCGTTAATATTATTTCTAATCGAAGAAGATATAATGAAACAGAAACTTCTAATGTTGAATATCATTATTAATGATATTTTAGAATGAAATTTGAAGAAATGAAATTGAAATTAAGAAGGTACCGCTTCCCACCCTTCTCCCGGGATCCTATATATACTACGGTAGAAAAAAAAGTGTCACTGAGTAAATTTACTATGGAATAATAATCTAACTATAAAAGAAAATCTTCTTATAGAAAGAAAAAGAACTTTGACAAATTTTCAGAGTATACTAGAGTCGTCGTATACCTAACTCTTTGTGAGTATATATATATATATACACATATTGATGTATATATATACATATATATATACACAGTAAGGAGAATCTCAAGGTATTCGCGACTACTACGTCCTTAATATTATTTCTAATCGCAGAAGATTTAATCAAACAGAAACTTCTAATGTTGAATATCATTATTAATGATATTTAAGAATGAAATTTAAAGAAATGAAATTGAAATTAAGAAGGTACCGCTTCCCACCCTACCTCCGGGATCCTATTTATACTACGGTAGAAAAAAAAGTGTCACAGAGTAAATTTTCTAGGGAATAATAATTGAAGTGTAACGAAACGCACAAGTTTCATCAACAAATCCCCATAAACAAAACACTTCAAACTAAAACCGACTCAAGGCGAAAGAGCACGCAGAACGATCCACTGATAGGAGGTTCACGCGTCGATACGTAAGCCATAATCAGCTAAATCATAGCAAAATAACCCAAACGCCTAAAACACTGCACGAACTAAGGCGGTGATCAATGACGCATTTTCCGCCAAATCGGAAAATCTATCGTGCGCCCTGCATAATCTTGGTGAGAAAAACATCACCTCATCGCCAATATTCGGACTATAAAAACGAGCCTCGGAGCTCTAGGGAGCAGTCTACATTCGCCCACACAAGAAGCACGACCAGTGTCACGACCGTTAGTACCTCGCTCGTCCAAACAATCGTCTTTCGCGAGTCAGTCATTAGCCGTACAAGCTACAGACAAGAGAGCAGTCGAGATCTTTATCTACGAGTCCAAACCAGCAGCCGTCGCGGCACCAGTGAAGAAAGCCAGCAGCGATAAGCCGACCGAGCAAACATCGTAGAGGCCAGGGACAGCATTAGAGCATCGACATACACACACACATATTAAAAACAAGGTGCTTCTTTCTATCTCTCTGCGTAGTTGTAGTTCAAGTAATCTCGTATTCTAGCCCCTTACCCGGAAGGCCGTGACCGTGCAAACGGTAGCCAAAAGGGGTTTTGTACATTCTTATTGAATATATCTGTTTATGAAAAATCACCCTTGCATATATTTATTTCAAATCCATCGCTCTCTTTAGATTATAAATATTCAGTCAATTCAGACATAACAAATATTTATAATTTAAAAATGGTGCATCGAGCCGTAGGAAACAAAGAATACGAGATAACTAGCGATGGTTTCCAATAATGACGGAAAATAACGATTACAATAAGTGGAGAAAACAATCCTCTTTTAACGCAGACGAGACGCCTTTGACAAAACTAGAGGAAAAACAGAGACAATTAAACGAATTATCAGACGAAGACGAAACGGACGTTAAAAAGTTAATAGCAGAAGCCGCAGAACTCGCGAAAAGTATATCCAAAACGTGCCAAAAACATAACATAGACGAACCACGTAACCTAGGCGCTATCCCCAAAACAAAGAAAGAATTCTTACAGTACCGCGATAAGAGAAGTACGTCCGAGAGCAATAGTGACGTCGAAAACGATAAAACAGATTGTAGCGTAATACAACCAAAAGAGTTTCGCGTCAAGCCAATTCAAAATATTCAAGACGAACATTTCTTAACGAGTACACCAATAACAAACAAAAAAACCAATTTGAAAATCCTCTTACCACAATTAGAAAACATAAACTTGGAAGAATCAATAATTAGACCAGAAAGAGAAATTAAAGAGGTAAAAGATCGTTTAAGTCTTTATTTCGGAAAAGATAGAGTAGACAAATATTTTTCAGATCCCGACAATTACAACGCGGTGAATATAACAATTAAAAACAATCCAGGCTACGGAACACTAGAAGCTTTCTCAAACCTCATAAATCAAGTAGCAGATTTTTTTAAAGGCTCAAAAATAAGAATCCCTAACGAAATAAAACACGCATCCGTGACAAACCCACGAAACGAAACAAACGATAACGGTACACTATATTTATCGCTAACAAATAATAGAACAGCGAATATGGCGAACGACGGAATAAGAGGTATGTCCATTTCGAACGTACTAGATATAATTCCGCGGTACGATGGCGGGAATATACCTTTAGCAGCATTTCTAGACGGGTGCAGGGAAGCAAAAGAAATGGTTCCAACAGCGCGCGAAGGCGAATTGGTAAAATTTATACGAATGCGTCTATACGGAGATGCGCTCACAAGCAGTCGAGGACAAGCGTTTAATACGATTACGGAAGTTATAAATTTTTTCGAAAAAATATATGGCTCAGCGAAAACATATCACGATTGGACGGGTGAATTAGCGAAAGTAAGACAAAAACGGGGAGAATCAGTAATAACTTTCTTTAACAAAATCAAGGAAATTCAAAAAGAAATCATGGCAACAGCTTTAAGAGAGGCGCGATATACGGAAGCAACGCGACAAGATTTTAGTAACATAATCGAGAGGGATTGCATAAAATTCTTTAAACGAGGAATACGTTGGGAAATAAGAGGCCGAATGGATGAACACGCGACATTGAACGAGGCCCGGGAGCAAGCCATTGAAATCGAGAGAGAATACGCGGGCTGCGGTATTGACGAAGAGACCGAGGCGAAAATCAAGATAAGCGATACGCGCAGAGTAAACGTAATCGAGAGAGAAACAAGCCCGGATACGAAATGCGGTTTCTGCGGGAAAAACGGACATTTCCTAATGAATTGTAGACAGTTCGCGGCACAAAGATTTTCACAACCATTTAACAAACCAAACAATAATGAAAGGCCCCAGCAAACAGGAAACAGAAATTTTGGCGGATGGAACGCGGAAAATCGCCGTCGAGTCCAGTTTTTACCGAATAACAATGACGGCGATAATACAAACAAAAACAATAATTTTTACGACCGAAGAGGGCCACCGTCGAATACAGGCCCGCCGCGGAATCGAGGTAACCCGAATCGACCCAACTTCGAATGCTATTATTGTGGCAAACTCGGGCATAGACAACGAGACTGTTTCAAATTTCAGCGGGAAAATCGCGCAGGTAACTCACAACCGGGAAACGAAAAAGCTCTTTCACGGGAGGGCGCTCCGAGAGAGGCAACAACAGGAACGCGCCCAGGGAACCAACAGCAGGGTCCCACACGCGAATCCGCATAGAAACAATAAATCTTAGTCGTACGAATACGTCTCCCACGATAAAGCTAGATATCGGAGATTTTCGTCGACCTTTAGAGTTTATGCTAGACACAGGGGCGTCGGTTAGCTTAGTGCGCGAGTCGGAGGTAGCGCCGTATACGAAAATTGATAAGCACGAGATAATTAGATTAAAAGGCATCACCGACGGATATGTCACAACAAATGGTAAAATTACAGCCAATTTCAATAATGACTTGACTGAATTCCATTTAGTTGGCAGCGATTTTCCAATAAAGGAAGCCGGAATATTAGGCAATGATTTTTTTCGAAAGAATGACGCGAAAATAAATTTCAATGAAAATTATATCGACATAAACGGTCAGATAATTCCATTCACGAAGAATTCTTCAAGCGCCAAGGTGCAAGAGCTGCGGGACGGTTCGAGCGCGGCGCGGTGGGGCGATAAGATAAACGCCTTCTACTATGACGATGACTATGATAATTCGGACGAGAATACAAGAATATATGAGATTCAAGAAAACAATGTAGGAAGCCGTACGCATAGAGATAAATACATGTATATTGAAAATGAGAAACTCGGTCAAGAGAATATGAATGATAGTTCGGACGCGAACGATAAAAATGAAATTGAAGATACGAATGAACTAGATGACACAGTTCGAGAAATTATTACGGAAATAAACCGATTAAAGAATGCGCAAAATAATACACGTGTAGAAAACATAACTCGGTCGATTAAGGATAAAATCGATGTAAACGAAGTTAATGATGAAAATGAAAATTCAAGGGCAAAATTCGAGACGAGAAACGCGACCAAGGAGGCTGGCGCGGGAATAAAAAATTGTGAAATTGAGAAAATTGATAACGAAATTAATGAAGAATACTTCGTGGGCGCGGAAATATTTGAGAATTTATACGGAGATCGCGAAGATAATAAAGCGGACGATTTTTATTTTATTAAACATTACATTGAAAAAAGTCACATGGACGATCTCTGCTATAACTATATGGAAATTTCAGACAAAGATTATTATTCACTCGAGATGCCACGCGCGGGGACGGAAAATCCAATATTTCGAGTCGAAGCTACCGATACCAACGAACAAATAGAAATGACCAGAACCGAAAAATTAAAATCGTTGCTTAAGTTAGACCATCTAACCGGAGAAAGCCGAAGATCGATCGAAAAATTAATAGAAGAATACGCTGACTGTTTCCACTTAAAAGGGGAATACCTCGGAACGGCCAAGGTCCCGAGCCATCGCATTGTATTAACCGATGATATACCTATATACGAACGCCCGTATCGACAAGCACAAATGTTAAGAGAGGAGCTCGAACGCCAGGTAGTAGAGATGCTAAAAAGCGAGATAATACGACCTTCGAACTCGCCTTATTCATCACCGGCATTTTTAGTAGCCAAATCACCAGACAGCAAAGGGAACCCGCGTTACCGATTCGTAGTGGATTATCGCAAATTAAACGACAAAACAGTAAAAGATAAATATCCATTACCAAACATATTAGATATCATTGACCAATTATCGGGTGCACAATACTTCTCGGTATTCGACTTAGCACAGGGATTTTTTCAAATTCCTCTTCATGAAGCAGACCGATATAAGACCGCATTTTCTACACCTCAAGGACTGTTTGAATTTAACAAACTCCCGATGGGCTTATGCAATTCACCTGCAACATTTCAGCGTGGGGTTGAGATTGTTTTTAAACAATTACAAGGCAAAGAAATTTTCTTATTTTTAGACGATGCCGTAATATACGGAAAAACCATCGAGGAACACAACGAAAAATTCAAAAAGTTCTTGAAACTTCTACGAGAAGCAAATCTAAAAATGCAACCTGATAAATGCAAATTCTTGCAAAACGAAGTAATTTATTTGGGCCATTTACTAACAAAGGACGGAGTCAGACCGGATCCAAAAAAAATCGAGGCGGTAAAAAAATTTCCAAGGCCAAAAACGCAAAAAAATATTCGCGAATTTCTAGGATTAGCTGGTTATTATCGCAGATTTATAGAGAAATTTTCAGGAATAGCAAAACCTCTGAGCGATCTTTTAAAGAAAGAATCAATTTTCGTTTGGTCGGAAGAAACCGAAAAAGCTTTTCAAATTTTGAAAAATAAACTTTGCGAGGAGCCAATTTTACAGATAGCTGATTTTACAAAACCCTTTATAGTTTCTACTGACGCATCCTTGTACGCAGTGGCCGGAATCCTTAGTCAAGGAGAGATTGGGAAGGATCTCCCAGTAGCATATGTATCGCGAGTATTATCCGATACGGAAAGTCGATACGACTCATACTCGCGGGAAGCGCTAGCGATACTTTACTCAGTCTCACAATTTCGACCTTATCTACTCGGACGACACTTTAAGATAGTTACAGATTGCAAGCCGTTGGTTTGGTTCAAAAATTCAACGGATTTAACAACAAAAGTAAGCCGCTGGCGCATAAAACTAAACGCGTACGATTATGAAATTATATACAAAAGCGGGAAAAACAATACAAATGCAGACGCGCTGTCACGCAATCCAATCGAGGAAGATAAATCCGATGAAGAAATTGAGAGAAAATTAGTATTAGCAATAGAAACACGCACAAGAGCAGGGAAAATACCGGTTCCGGATTATAGGGATAAAAGACCGAAACGAGCAAATAGACCGCGGGAAGAAATTGAAACACAAAAAAAAGCGGGGAAAAAACGAAATACTTTACCCGGAGTGCAAAACGAGACGATAGAGGGAAATAGAGAACACGAGAGTCCAAGCGAGACAGTAGGCGGGAATAATGTAGAACAGGATCTATACAATAACGTGAGTATAGATAATAAAACACATGGAGATGAGCGGCTAGAGAATAACGCGACAAACGATAACGAAATATCGGACGACTTTTTCTCGGATATCGACGACCCACAAGAAACAGGAAAAACAGAAAAATCAGAACTATTTGCCGAATGTAAAGAACAAATATTTATGCGAAAAGATAATTACCTTTATTTTATAACCACCGACGGAACCCCCTGCGACAAGGGAGCCGAACAATTATTCGCGCGCAAAATATCACCGAAATTCACAAATCTAGTGCCAGGCGAAATAAAAATCACAACGAAAAATAACAAACAACTTTTCGCGGCAGTTATTAAGGGTACACAGTCGCTAAGCACAACCGAAATTCGTCAGAATTTAATCGATACAATTAATGTATTAAAAGAACTTATTAATAAGAAAAATATACGCTCAATTAGCATGGCTAAGAGCACGGTCATCGAAAATGTACCATGGAAAGAGATAGTGACAATACTAAGAAACGCGTTAGAGGGAATACCGGTAAAAGTTATTATCTGCTTAGGAACAATAAAATTTATTGACGAAAAAGATAGAAGCAGAATAATAACGGAAATGCATAGTAGCGCGATAGGCGGACATCGAGGGGTAACGAAAACGTATCGGCGAATTAAGCAAAGATATTTTTGGGGCAGCATAAAAGAAGACGTACAAAATTTTATACGTACATGCGTCACATGCCAAGTAAAAAAATTAGTTAGAGTAAAAACTAAACAGCCGATGCAAATTACCGACACGCCTCACGCCCCCATGGAGAAAGTAAGCCTTGACATTGTTGGACCATTTCCCGTCACGGAAAACGGACACAACAATATACTAACAATTCAATGCAATTTTTCAAAGTATTGTTTAGCAATACCCTTGAAAGATGCTACTGCGGCATCCGTAGCCGATGCATTTATTAAACGATTTATATGCATTTTCGGAGCCCCAATTACAATCTTAAGCGATCAAGGCAGTAACTTTATGTCAAACCTACTCAAAAGAGTAGCAAAAAAATTTAAAATTAAACAGGTCAAAACTACTGCCTATCATCCCCAATCCAACGGATCACTAGAGCGCTCACATCACGCGTTAGCAGAATATCTGAAAACGGTTATGGAGAAAGATTCCTGGGATGAAATCCTTGAGCTTGCAACCCTATGTTATAATACCGTTCCCCACGAAGGCCATTCCTTCACTCCTTACGAGTTAGTATTCGGAAAACTAGCAAGATTACCCTCTAACGATCCTCTAGAACCCGAGGACATGCTTCCTACATACAACGACTACGTGATCAATCTTAACACGAGATTAAACGAATTACAAAAAATCGCGAGAGAGAAATTAATCGATTCGAAATTACGGTCTAAATATTATTACGACAAGAAGATCAACCCTAAAGAATTTAGGATTGGAGACAAAGTCTGGTTACTAAAAGGAGGAAAACAATATAAGCTGGCAGATCAGTACGAAGGTCCTTACGTAGTATTAGACGTATTTAACGGCCAACGCAATGTCAAAATACGCATGAGAAATCACCAAACCAAAACAGTTAATGCCAACAGGCTTAGGATATCGTACATGGAACCTACGACCCCATAGATACAATTATTTGATATTTATAATTTAAAAATATATATATTCATGTAACGCTTAAAAAGACAATCGAGGGTAGCCTGGGAGAGGATAGTCCGACAGCTAGATTGACACCGACACGCACCAAGATAAGATAAAAAAAAAAAAAAAAAAAAAAAAACAAAACAAAACCAAAAGAAGAGTGTATTTTATTATTCCTAATAAAGACAATCTTTAACTCAAAATTTCTAAATAACTTTCTTTAGAATAGCTTATTTTTGTTCAAGTAGAGTGGCAAATCTTGTAATTTTTAGGTTAAAATTGTTAAAAATGTTTTTAAGCTTCACATTTATGGGCCCTAAAATTTTGATTTTGCAGAATTGTTGAAATACAGTTTGATTACAGATTGATAGCTTATTTTACGTTAAATTTTCAGATCTTAAAAATATTACAACAAGGATTTCTTAGGACTATTTTTACATTTTCGTAGAAAATGCTCTTGAAACTTCTTTGACTTTGTCATCAACGATTGAGTGCATTTACGTACGTTCATATTCATTGTACGTGTGCATACGATTAAGTACATTCACATATGTTCTTACATAGCAAAGTCCGTTTCAAAAACGTTTCTGCAACGGGTTTTAAGAAACTTAGAAACGTCTTCATTAAAGTTTCATTTATCTCATTATCATTATCATATTCTTCTAAAAAAATAATATTCTTCTAGCCCAGGTAGACTTCAAATAATGCTCCGGGTACTACAAAACGCAAAGGTTTCAACTTAGGTTTGCCCCCTTAATTCTTAAAAATATTGGGACTTTTTATCCAATTTTTTATTTTTGACAAGTGATATTTTGATTTTTTAAGTAGTCTTAAACTTCGAGTGGTATTCTCGGACTTGTTCAGAAGTATTGTATTCAAAAAGGCTATCTTTATAAACTTTTTCGAAGGATCACACATTCAAAATTTTTAATTTATATGTCTAAATGGTATATTATGCTACTGAAATGTATATATGGGGTAATTCTTTGTGAGATCGAAGGACCAACATTTTTTTTTTTAAGTCAGGATTTTAAGCATTTTTTCTTCTCACTTTCAAAAATTCATAGCTCCTAAGGAAAGCATTTTTCGTCGATAATACAATACTTTTGCAAGAAAATTTTCTATAGTTTATACCTGTTTTCTAGCCAAATTTGAATTTTCAGAATTTTATTTTTTATGAAATGATAAAAAAAAAAAAACTCAATTGCTCGAAAATAACTTTGTTTACAAAACTAAAAGAAAGAAAGCCAAGACGAAAATGTAACCGAGCGAGCGACAGCGAGCGAGGTGTTTTTCGCTAGTATGAAGGAACAAAGGAAAGGAAAAAAAAGGGAGAAAAAGAAGGAACACAAAAAAAGAAGTATTTTTTTTTACATTTATTTTACTTATTTACAAAATAATAAATCGTTCGACCTCATTGCTCCGTAAAAAGGAGAGAGGATCTCCAAACTTGGGGACTACACGCCAAGCCTAAAATACAAAAAAAAAACGATTAGAAACAAGAAAATGAATACAAAGAGAGAAAAAAAAAATTTTTCCTTACTTCCACATCCTCCCATCTCATAAGAGGAGCAGGTTCACTCCCAGGGAGGCCGCAAATGCCACAAGCCTCCTCCGAGTCCCCATGACAGAGGACGTAACAGTTCTCCACGCCGAAGGAGGAGCGCGACAAACGGCAAACATAAGAATACTGAAAAAAAAAGAGAACACAGAAGTCAAAAAAAATGATACACTAAGAAAAGCTAGCGCATGAATAAAAAAATTATTGTGACTCACATAAGGACCCCCGGTCCTACAGAAGTCGAAATAAATGCGGGGTGGGTATTGAACCGACCCACCACAAAATCCACACACTCGTTGTACCCGGCTGGGGAAGTGACAAGGCTCCCACCGGGAATAAACACCATCCAGCCCCATCCTACGAGGAGGGAGGGACTCCCACACGTGGAACGGTTCCTACACAGAAAAAAATTATTTTTATTTTTTTTAAAAAACACACGCGCAAAAATAAAACACTACAATACCGGCTCAACAATACTGTATAGGACAGCGAAAATAAACGACAGCATTTTGTTTTTTTTTACTACCGACCGACAACTGACCACGACAGAAACTGAACAAAATTTAAGAAACTGACCACGCGAAGGAAAAAGACGTGATAAGATTACAGGTGTAAGTAGGGCAAACGTCGGATGGTACCGACGAAATTTTCCGGCGGAGTTGGAAACCATGTATCGAGAGAAAGAGAGAGAAAACATAGCGCGCAGAGAGACGGAGATAAAAAAGTAGCCTTAGTCGAACAGCGCGTAAAACACATGAACAGACAAGATAATACATTCTACGGAGAATATCATAGATATTACTTACCTTCAATTTATCATGTAAACACAATGTTTTTCTTTCAGCACAGAACAACTTTAACACAACTTATTGAAAAATTTTATGTAACTTATGTACGAACTATCGCATCTAATGTATACACATTTCAAACAAAGCGAACCACTATTTATAACAAACTCGAAACTGTATATAACTCCGCAAAACCATCAAAACGAATGTAAGATGTAAGTATATAAATTTATATATGCCCTAGCGAAAACACGCACTACCGAAAGAGAAGTTAAATACCATGATAACTATATGAATTTATATACATTATACCCTGTTAAAAATGATAATCACATTTTCGAATTTTGTAAATTATGGCAGAATACGAGTCAACAAAAAAAAAAATCTGAAAAACGAGAATCAGAAAATTTTTTATAAAAATACAGATAGAAGGAAAAAGCACCTCATTATACACACAAGTGTATATACACACGTACATATCTATATATGCAACAAGATATATATAAATACGTACATATACTCAAACATATATACATATACTCAAATACATATATATACATATACTCAAATACATATATATACATACACTCAAACGCATATATACACATGTGCGAATGCACGAACGCCATACGTACACACACCTACAAATGGGCATCAGTCCACCTGCATACACAAATCGCTACGCCTCTGAGGAGTACACACGAGCACACTTCGTGTAATCGACTCGAGTAGTACTCTCGTCTTTTCATAGGGGTGGAAGTGTAACGAAACGCACAAGTTTCATCAACAAATCCCCATAAACAAAACACTTCAAACTAAAACCGACTCAAGGCGAAAGAGCACGCAGAACGATCCACTGATAGGAGGTTCACGCGTCGATACGTAAGCCATAATCAGCTAAATCATAGCAAAATAACCCAAACGCCTAAAACACTGCACGAACCAAGGCGGTGATCAATGACGCATTTTCCGCCAAATCGGAAAATCTATCGTGCGCCCTGCATAATCTTGGTGAGAAAAACATCACCTCATCGCCAATATTCGGACTATAAAAACGAGCCTCGGAGCTCTAGGGAGCAGTCTACATTCCCCACACAAGAAGCACGACCAGTGTCACGACCGTTAGTACCTCGCTCGTCCAAACAATCGTCTTTCGCGAGTCAGTCATTAGCCGTACAAGCTACAGACAAGAGAGCAGTCCAGATCTTTATCTACGAGTCCAAACCAGCAGCCGTCGCGGCACCAGTGAAGAAAGCCAGCAGCGATAAGCCGACCGAGCAAACATCGTAGAGGCCAGGGACAGCATTAGAGCATCGACATACACACACACATATTAAAAACAAGGTGCTTCTTTCTATCTCTCTGCGTAGTTGTAGTTCAAGTAATCTCGTATTCTAGCCCCTTACCCGGAAGGCCGTGACCGTGCAAACGGTAGCCAAAAGGGGTTTTGTACATTCTTATTGAATATATCTGTTTATGAAAAATCACCCTTGCATATATTTATTTCAAATCCATCGCTCTCTTTAGATTATAAATATTCAGTCAATTCAGACATAACAGAAGTATAAAAGAAAATCTTCTTATCGAAAGAAAAAGAACTTTGAAAAATTTTCAGAGTATACTACATATGGATGTATATATATATATATACACCGTACGGAGAATCTCAAGGTATTCGCGAGTACTACGCCGTCAATATTATGTCTAGCAGAAGATCATTTAATGAAACAGAAACTTCTAATGTTGAATATCATTATTAATGATATTTAAGAATGAAATTTAAAGAAATGAAATTGAAATTAAGAAGGTACCGCTTCCCACCCTACCTCCGGGATCCTATTTATACTACGGTAGAAAAAAAAGTGTCACAGAGTAAATTTTCTAGGGAATAATAATTGAAGTATAAAAGAAAATCTTCTTATCGAAAGAAAAAGAACTTTGAAAAATTTTCAGAGTATACTAGAGTCGTCGTATACCATAACTCTCTGAGTATATGTATATACACATATGGATGTATATATATATATATATACACGGTACGGAGAATCTCAAGGTATTCGCGAGTACTACGCCGTCAATATTATGTCTAGCAGAAGATCATTTAATGAAACAGAAACTTCTAATGTTGAATATCATTATTAATGATATTTTAGAATGAAATTTAAAGAAATGAAATTGAAATTAAGAAGGTACCGCTTCCCACCCTACCTCCGGGATCCTATTTATACTACGGTAGAAAAAAAAGTGTCACAGAGTAAATTTTCTATGGAATAATAATCTAACTGTAAAAGAAAATCTTCTTATAGAAAGAAAAAGAACTTTGACAAATTTTCAGAGTATACTAGAGTCGTCGTATACCTAACTCTTTGTGAGTATATCTATATACACATATTGATGTATGTATATATACATATATATACACAGTAAGGAGAATCTCAAGGTATTCGCGAGTACTACGTCGTTAATATTATTTCTAAGCAGAAGATTTAATGAAACAGAAACTTCTAATGTTGAATATCATTATTAATGATATTTAAGAATGAAATTTAAAGAAATGAAATTGAAATTAAGAAGGTACCGCTTCCCACCCTACCTCCGGGATCCTATTTATACTACGATAGACCATACACCAGTTTGGAGCCGATCGGCGACCCAAAATTTTTTTCTCCCTACCTCCCCCCCCCCCCGGCGAATGCAAAAAGTTGACGAAAATGAAAATTCTGAAAAATGAACTTTTCATAAATCAAGAAGTCCTTTGCCGATCGACCCCAAATTTGGTGTGCAGGCTTGTACGGTCACAGGAAGACCATACACCAAGTTTGGAGCCGATCGGCGACCCAAAATTTTTTCGTCCCTACCCCCCGGTGAATGCAAAAAGTTGACGAAAATGAAAATTCTTAAAAATTGAAATTTTCATAAATCAAGAAGTCCTTTGCCGATCGACCCCAAATTTGGTGTGCAGGCTTGTACAGTCACAGGAAGACCATACACCAAGTTTGGAGCCGATCGGCGACCCAAAATTTTTTCGTCCCTACCCCCCCCCCCCCCGGCGAATGCAAAAAGTTGACGAAAATGAAAATTCTTAAAAATTGAACTTTTCATAAATCAAGAAGTCCTTTGCCGATCGACCCCAAATTTGGTGTGCAGGCTTGTACGAGTCACAGGAAGACCATACACCAAGTTTGGAGCCGATCGGCGACCCAAAATTTTTCGTCCCTACCCCCCCCCCCCCCCCCGGCGAATGCAAAAAGTTGACGAAATTGAAAATTCTGAAAAATTGAACTTTTCATAAATCAAGAAGTCCTTTGCCGATCGACCCCAAATTTGGTGTGCAGGCTTGTACAGTCACAGGAAGACCATACACCAAGTTTGGAGCCGATCGGCGACCCAAAATTTTTCGTCCCTACCCCCCCCCCCCCCGGCGAATGCAAAAAGTTGACGAAAATGAAAATTCTTAAAAATTGAACTTTTCATAAATCAAGAAGTCCTTTGCCGATCGACCCCAAATTTGGTGTGCAGGCTTGTACGTCACAGGAAGACCATACACCAAGTTTGGAGCCGATCGGCGACCCAAAATTTTTTCGTCCCTACCCCCCCCCCCCCCGGCGAATGCAAAAAGTTGACGAAATTGAAAATTCTGAAAAAATGAACTTTTCATAAATCAAGAAGTCCTTTGCCGATCGACCCCAAATTTGGTGTGCAGGCTTGTATGATCACAGGAAGACCATACACCAAGTTTGGAGCCGATCGGCGACCCAAAATTTTTTCGTCCCTACCCCCCCCCCCCCCCGGTGAATGCAAAAAGTTGACGAAATTGAAAATTCTGAAAAATTGAACTTTTCATAAATCAAGAAGTCCTTTGCCGATCGACCCCAAATTTGGTGTGCAGGCTTGTATGATCACAGGAAGACCATACACCAAGTTTGGAGCCGATCGGCGACCCAAAATTTTTTCGTCCCTACCCCCCCCCCCCCCGGCGAATGCAAAAAGTTGACGAAATTGAAAATTCTGAAAAAATGAACTTTTCATAAATCAAGAAGTCCTTTGCCGATCGACCCCAAATTTGGTGTGCAGGCTTGTACGAGTCACAGGAAGACCATACACCAAGTTTGGAGCCGATCGGCGACCCAAAATTTTTCGTCCCTACCCCCCCCCCCCCCGGCGAATGCAAAAAGTTGACGAAAATGAAAATTCTTAAAAATTGAACTTTTCATAAATCAAGAAGTCCTTTGCCGATCGACCCCAAATTTGGTGTGCAGGCTTGTATGATCACAGGAAGACCATACACCAAGTTTGGAGCCGATCGGCGACCCAAAATTTTTTCGTCCCTACCCCCCCCCCCCCCCGGCGAATGCAAAAAGTTGACGAAAATGAAAATTCTTAAAAATGAACTTTTCATAAATCAAGAAGTCCTTTGCCGATCGACCCCAAATTTGGTGTGCAGGCTTGTATGATCACAGGAAGACCATACACCAAGTTTGGAGCCGATCGGCGACCCAAAATTTTTTCGTCCCTACCCCCCCCCCCCCCGGCGAATGCAAAAAGTTGACGAAAATGAAAATTCTGAAAAATTGAACTTTTCATAAATCAAGAAGTCCTTTGCCGATCGACCCCAAATTTGGTGTGCAGGCTTGTACAGTCACAGGAAGACCATACACCAAGTTTGGAGCCGATCGGCGACCCAAAATTTTTCGTCCCTACCCCCCCCCCCCCCCGGCGAATGCAAAAAGTTGACGAAAATGAAATTCTTAAAAATTGAACTTTTCATAAATCAAGAAGTCCTTTGCCGATCGACCCCAAATTTGGTGTGCAGGCTTGTACAGATCACAGGAAGACCATACACCAAGTTTGGAGCCGATCGGCGACCCAAAATTTTTTCGTCCCTACCCCCCCCCCCCCCCGGCGAATGCAAAAAGTTGACGAAAATGAAATTTCTGAAAAATTGAACTTTTCATAAATCAAGAAGTCCTTTGCCGATCGACCCCAAATTTGGTGTGCAGGCTTGTACAGTCACAGGAAGACCATACACCAAGTTTGGAGCCGATCGGCGACCCAAAATTTTTTCGTCCCTACCCCCCCCCCCCCCCGGCGAATGCAAAAAGTTGACGAAAATGAAATTTCGGAAAAATTGAACTTTTCATAAATCAGAG
>JACCIB010001647.1:0-26078 GCA_018906965.1 Philotrypesis tridentata | reverse complement strand
GGGAGGCTCTCTCTCCTCTACTTAGATTTTCAATTTATGAAATGCATATAATGTAGAATGATTTTTTTAGTATAGGTCCAAGCATACGATTCATTATTATTATTACGTTTTTTAAAAAGTATCTGCGATAACATCCTATTTAGTTCTATAATACGACGTTGGAAGCGCTCACGATCTCGCGCAAGTTGTTCCCATCTTCCTTTTCTGAAATCTTTATCCGTAATAGGGAGATAATGAATACGAACTTTTTCCGCGAACCATACATGTTTTGAAGAAGAAGAACGAAAACACTTACTATGTCTTACAGGCGGCATATTAAAAGAATCATATAATATATGATATATAGTATAATGATTATATAATACAGTATAATAATGATATAATATAGTTTAATATAGTATATATACTTTTTAAAATAAAATTGATAACGAACTTTTTATTTGATAGAATGTATAATCCTGCGCATTTATTAAACTGAATTTATAAGTCTTATACTAGTTTTACATGTATTCTTATATTAAACGATAGATTTTTTTTATACAAATTCGAAGGTGCTATCTTTAATATGAAGCAGGAACAATTAATTAATAATGTTTGATTTGATTCCAAAATTGTGGCGACTCGCTTAGGAATAAATACTTGAAATTGTTGATCAAGTTCAAGTACAACGCTGAATACAAATCGAGTATTCAATGATCGGACTTTTGATACACTGTATGTACAATCATTATCTAATTCAGCCATGGTTTTTTTAGGTAGGTAGGTAATCTCCTTTGCAGCTTTGTTCAATCCAGAGAAATCCATTCTGCATCAAAAAATAATCAAATTGATTAGATACAAATATAGCTGAATTTATATGAATAGAATAATTTGATATATTATGAATAAAAACTTACTTTTATTATTAAGAGTTGTAGAGCGTTAGAGAGAAAGCGACTGTTATTTCAAGCTATCGTTGAAGAACTGTACTCAAGTCAAGCGAGCTCTCGGTTTTGTTACGAGCATCCCCTCTTTGAGAACTCGAGCCGCCAGTTTCGTTACCCTCTCCAAAGTTTCCCCTTCCTCAGCTATTTCTTATTCGAACGCTTTGCTCCTACTTTTAGACCCCATGCGGCCGCTACCGCCGTTTCCCTCTCCATTTCAGTCTGGGTCTTTTCATTGGAGGACCTTCCTCCCCACTACCACTACAAATACTCTCTTGCGAGAGACGTCTATCGGCATTTTGAGGAACATTCATGCAATCCTGCTGCCCTCTATCGTCATTTGGAGACAGATCTTCCTTTTCTCGTTTATCTTTGAAACGAGATATTTCTAATGTTCTATAATGACCCCAAGGAAGAGTATTGAGGTCATTGGGATATATACAGCGTTTGTCATCGTTAGGACTCAGTACAACCTTCTCTTCCCTAATGGTTCGAACTATATGTAAATTGCTGCGTATATTACATTGTGTACGTTTAATAATATGTAATTGTTCTAAACAGTGTCGATAGTCCTCATGATTAATGCTATTTTTGACAATATGTGTTTTCACACCTTTTGCTTTTTTGATTGGTTGTTCATTTTCTATTAAAATACTATACATTTTACTTCGTAACCCTATAAATTCATGATTTTTCAGGATAGTCAGATGTATCAAACTTATTTATATCATTTTTCATAATTTCATACATATCAGCACCTTCGATTTCATATATAAAGCTATCGGTATCGGTATATAGTAATTTACATTTAGAGCCAACTCGATTCAACATATAACCGTAATGAAACTCATACGTTAGTGTTTTTGAAAAATCTAGAACGCAAAGTCCTATGTATATCGGTTTATTTATACCTATGGTTGTCCATGACAATTGTATTGCGACTAGATTTTCATCAAATACAGCACTACTATGAAAATTAGGAAGAGCAATTCATGCTTCTGATCCATATCGCCCATGCCATTTATTAATTAATTTTACATCCTTTCTTTTACGTTCATCTTCCATCGTTTTCCCATATACTGCATTCACTATGAGTTTATAAAAAGTTTTTCAAATTCATTCCTAGATTGTTTTCTCTTTTCAGTATTTAAATCTACATAAGGTTTGAGCCATGACTTTTGATGGAATTGTAGTGCTCGATGTATCTTTGTAAGCTTAAGTCCGAATTTTATTTTTATTTGACTTCTAATCAATGCAGACAAATTTTTTATCCATACATAATGAAATTTCAAACTAACATTATCTTGATTATTGAGCTCTTGATCATCATTTTCTTCATCAATATAATGATTTTGAATCAGTAGAAGATTAACGTGCTTACCTCGTTTTAATTTCGTCACGTGACATGGAGACGTTTCAAACCTTTTACCATATCTTTTAAGTATATATAAATTTATTGAAATATCATTTTGTTTCTCAAATTTCTGAATATTTTTAATTTCAACTGGAAAGCTTATAATACTATCAAAATTAAGATCATTTTCATATTTTTTATAATTTTGTACTTTATAATTATGATTAATTGGATGAAGAGCTGCTAGAACAGCCCATTTAAAACACTGATTATCATGATTTTGTACATTAACACAAGCTTTTTTATTTGCTATGTATGATGGTAATTCAATGTATGAACCTGATTTAATAGGATTGAGCTTGTTTATATTAATTGTTAAGCCAACAATATTTTTTAATGTCCAACCAGAGTCTCGTTCTTGAAATTCTTCCATGCTTGTTAAAATTATTTTTTTGATATCATTTTCAAACCAAGAATCGAGATTAGTTGTAGTATAAATACAGACATTTTTTGTATTGAAATATTTCATTTGAATATCCTCCTCTACATTTTGTTTTTTTTATAGCAAACTGAGCTCCCATTTCAGTGTTTATTTTCAAAGCATTTTACTTGCAGTTTCAAAAGTTTATATGCTTCAGTCAGAAAAGTTTCCATGTCTACATGAATACGATTAACAATTATAGCTGTTTGAATTCGAGTTTTAAAAGCAGATTGAATAGGACGCCATTCAACACCTTCAACCTCTCGTGATTGTTGTTCAGAAGTTGATGGTAGAGGTTTTTGAATATTACCTCCAACTTTTATAAGACTATTGAATTTAATTTCTAGTGAAGTCAAATGACAAGAGCATGTTTGATATCTTTGTAAAACCGATCTATTTAAATCAGGACTACTTTCAATATACTTTTTGATATTGTCTAATGCTACCTTCGCTATGTCCCTCCATCTAATAAAATCTTCAACATTCGAAATATCTCGTTTAAAATATGTTTTCCATAAACTTTGTGCAGTTTTTTCAATATATTCAATGGAAGACATTATTAGATATATTAGCTAATTATAGAAATGAATAATATAAAATGTTTTATCAATATAGAATGTATAAATAAATGGTTATATATATAATATAAAATGAATTATCAATATATAGAATTAATAAGTGAATGATTATAGAGTATAATATATAATATTAAAAAAAATATATTTGAGAACTACTTTTTCCAGTCGACTGACTGGAAATACTGAGCTGTCTTCGAGAGAATTTCGTCTTTTAAAGCTAGTCGGTGGCGCTGTAAGCAGCGGCTTCGGCGCTGCCGGTTGTGGGAAGGGATATTCATAGAAGTGGGGATACCGACAACAGCGCCAACTAGAAAAAACATTTAGTACTAATTTAGTACTAATAATACAATGTTTTCATTTGTAAAGAACTTGCTTTCTCAATCGTTGGAATCAATTTCAAACCAAATATACTTTCCTTTAAACCCCCTTACCATTGGCTCAAATTATCTTTCAAATATAAAAATATAAACAGATGGATAGAAAATAATCATCATGGTAACTATTTTTATATTCAATAATCATTAATAGTATTTTGAAATAAGTATACACGTATTAACGAATTATAATTCACATATAGGTATACTATGGAGTTCTGGTAATATACCATACAGGAAATTGATACCTACTTTACAACAAAATTTTTATAACTGCAGAAATATCTATGTAAAAGGACTGGAAAATAAACAGTGGTTGAAAAAGATATTTCCTAACAATAAAATTATAGAACTCGAATCTGATAGGAGATGTCCTCCATTGATCGAGTTGGATTGTAATATCAAAACACAATGCACTTTACATAATCAAAATATTTATAATCCAATCTGTGCAATGAAAAATGTTTGTAAATTGCATAAATGGTTATTTGAAAGAGAAAAACAAGCCAGCCCTATTGGGATTGATACAGTCGATCGATGATTAATACAATTAAGATTAATTATACGAGGAACTATAATAATATTGATATTAAAATAATCTATATGAAATAAACTTATATTATATTATATTATAGTACAATATATTATAGTATATTATATTACAATATAGTATAATATATTATATTATATTATAGTATAGTATATTATATTATAGTATATTATATTATATAATATTATAGTATATTATATTATATAATATTATAGTATATTATATTATAGTATATTATATAATATTATAGTATATTATAATATATTATAGTATATTATATTATATTATATCAAAATAAAATCAATCTATAAATGGAGGAGTTCAGGCAAGCTGACCATCCTCGGTAAATTTTATCGAGCGACTGCGCTTTTGCTCTCTCTCGCAGCCACTACATCTGAGCTAGAGCTACAATAGCGCTAGTCGGCCACTAGCTAAACTATACATCCCACTCTTACAGACTAGATGCACAGCGCTGCATCTAGTTCCATCTCTCTCGCTCTCTCCGCCGCCGCCGCCGCCGCCACTGCACTAGCCCCCCTTCCCATCAGCGGGGCTAGAACGTACCTCCGTATATTCCGGTGAGCTGGCTCCCCCCTACCCATATATGACGGCAGCTGGGCCAGGTCCCCCAGCGGGGCCAGAACGTACCTGGTACACCTACTCCGTTGTTCTAGTATCCACACGGGTTCTAGCATATGCTGCCCCTCTCTCTGGGCCCCCCTCTCAAAGCCAGAATCCGTTGGTGAGAGGACTTTCTCCATTTCCCCACTGTTCTAGTATGCCTATACAAGAAGGAGTGAGAAATCTTTAGAGAGATCCGTATTGATAATCGAAGGAGATATGTACACATATACAATGTAAATATACATTACAGTAATTTGATGAAAATAGTCAAGCGAGATAGAGTCATTGCAGGCTTACCTGTAAGAAGAAAAAATAGGTGAGCGCAGTAGGTTAATACAATGAAAAATATATACGAATGCAGCATGTTGATTCCATTACTGTGTGCTCGCCTCTAAATTTTGGGTGAGAAAAAATAAGTGTGCGCTTCGTATGTAAATATACATTTTCCATCTCCTTCAGGCCTAACAAGCTAGGGATCTTCGGCATGTAGGCATTCTCCACCAGAGGATGTTCTCTATTCCGAGTGATACATCGTTTTAACCGTTGCATTGAGTGATCAGATAAAAGAAAGTCAAGCGAGATTGAGTCATTGCAGGCTTTACATGTAAGAAGAAAAAATAGGTGAGCGCAGCAGGTTAATACTATGAAAAATGTATAAGAGCGCAGCACGTTGATTCCGTTACTATGGGCTCGCCTTCAAATTTTGGGTGAGAAAAAATAAGTGTGCGCTTCGTATGTAAATATACATTTTCCATCTCCTTCAGGTGTAGGCATTCTCCAATCAGAGGATTTTCTCTATTTCGAGTGAGATTTTTCTTTGAGAACTAGTGGAAAGGGTAATTCAGTTCTCTAAATAAAAAGGGCTGCTCAAGCAAAGCTCAATCAGTTTGCTGGAGTTTTCTGAGTTCAGACGAAAAGGCCCTCAACGGACGACGAAGCAAAGTGCATCAGATGTTGGAGAGAATAGAGTGGATCCTCAAACACGGGAATACCATTCTAAAGATGGCCAATATTGTTACATCTGTGATGGAAATTGGTGAAATCTGTAAGTATTTTTTGTTAAAATATTAAGTTAAAAATTTGTATCATAAAATATCTTATGGAATTTTTCACAACAAGAGATTAATTTAATTATTTTTTTATAGTGCCACCGAATCTACCAGACAGCATGGAGCAGCTTGAAAAAGCATTTAAAAATCATAAAAATCATCTGAGACCATCCACCTTGAAGAGGATTCAATCGGACAGGACAGATGCCTTAAGAAAATTATACCATGGCAGCAGAAGCAGTTCTCCAAAAGTTTCAGGTAAGTCGTGTATATAACAATATTTTTTTTTTTTTTTTGATCATCAGTTAGGCGTTACAAAAAAAACGGTCGATTTTCAAAAGAGCAGCTCACCTTCCAAGTGAATTTTTTCTTGTTTGTAATGTCATATCATATAGAGTATAAAACCGCTGTGAAACAACAAATTCGATCTTTGTGACAAAGTTTTACCAGCACTTGAATATAATTACATAGAGTTTTGCCTATGTCAAAAAGCTAAAAAGTTCACATGTTTGTAAAACGCATTTGTGGGGTTCAAAAGTGAAATGTTTATATAGCAAATTGAAGTACAAAAGGAGAGCTTTGATTTAAGAGTAAGCATGATCGGATTGGTTACTTATGTCAAAAGTTACAAGCGATTGAAAATAATTTACTTGAATTTTGTTTGTTTTTAACTTGCGTAGGATAGGTTATAGTAAAATATTTTATAGAATAAATAGTGCTTAAAATCGCTCATAGAATACATATGAATTTTTTGTCTACGTATGAAAACTTTGTCACAAAGATTGAATTTGTTGTTCCACAGCGGTTTTATACTCTATGTGATATGACATTACAAACAAGAAAAAATTCACTTAGAAGGTGAGCTCCTCTTTTGAAAATCGACAGTTTTTTTGTAACGCCTAACTGCTGATCTTAAAAAAAATATAATATATATATATATATATATATATCAGACACATACTACTATACACGTATACTTTCTTTACTAATGCTATATTTTCTTACTCTCTCACTCTCGAGAACGTACACTACGTATTTTACGTGTGTATTTTCTCTTTCATTCGCTTATTAATTTTTCAATTATTAATTTTTCATTTATTTACTTTTCAGACAAAAAAAGTAATTGGCGAAAGAAATTATTCTCTTCGTCAAGTTCGAGCAGCAGTAACAGCAGCAGTAGCAGCAGCGACAGCAGTAGAGATAGCAGCAGCAGTAGCAGTAAAAGAAAAAATAATGGTATGTATTTCATTCAATTTTTATTTACAAACTTTTTCTACTATGTGTTTAAAATTAATTATTTTAAACATATTATTTTTGTTTTCAGATGTAGATATCAGAGTCACAAAAAAAGCAGTTGATACTACTGTTGCTGCAGCAGCAGCAACTGAAGGTACAGGATCAAATAGTTTGATAAAGAATGATTTTAGTTTAACTGCTGGTGCTGTGGCATCTAGCAGTTCAACAAAGATTCACTCGAAACCAACTACTGATGCTGCATCATGAAGCAGAGAATATTTAAATTTCACTAAGTCCGTCTCATCTTGTAAAAGTGAAAAAATCTCGAGCTCGGAGACTAAAGAAAATTGTAAGTTTTTACTATTAAAAATATATATTTATAACATAAGTTGAAATTAAAATATGAAATATTTTAAATTTTTTCAGCTGACAAGCGACGAAACATCATGTCGTTGAAAAAGATTCCTCATCTCGAGCAGTATCACCGACAACAACAACAACAAAATCATCAGCAACATCAACCACAACAGCAACCTCAACATCAACATCAACCGCATCAGCAACATCAACTACAACAACATCAACCACAACAGCAACTAAAACGGAGTATGCCAGTTATTTTAGATGTAGAATATATGGTAGATCGAATTGATGTAGATAAAGGTACTCAAAAAAATAAATAATATAAATAATATATGATTTTAATAATAAATAATTTTAATACTGTTACCTGCAGGGCTATTCTTGCAGAAAATATGTATACGTAGCACACACTTTCTTTCTCTCTCTGCGGACAGTGCCTCTGCACTGCGTAAGAATATATCTAATTTTGAATACGCGCAAGGTTACCTGCTGGACTATTCTCGCAGAAAAAATATGTATTCAGAGGTAGCGCGCAATTTCTTTCTCTCTCTGTGGAAAGTGTCTCTGCACTGCGCGAGAATATATCTATTTTGAATACACGCAAGTTTACCTGCTGGACTATTCTCGCAGGAAAAATATATATACAAAGGGCGCGCGCATTTCTTTCTCTCTCTCTCTCTCTCTCTCTCTCTCTCTCTCTCTCTCTCTCTCTCTCTCTCTCTCTGTGGAAAGTCTCCCTGTGCTGTGTGAAAAATATCTATTGGGATATACATGCAAGATGATTACATGCTGCGCTCGCATAGAAAATCTTGTGAAGAGACACGAAGGCGAGGGAGAAGTTTCTTATTTTTTGGCGAGATTTCTATGATTTTGGAAGGAGAAATTTTCCACCAATCGTAAGTTTTCCAACATTTTCTCTCGAGTCCGAGTGGAAAGGGCAAGAAGGGCTTCGGAAATAAATAGCATGGTTCGACTGTGTTCTACATCAGTTTACCTCCAAGTTCAGTGCAGGTCAAGAGAGAGAGAGAGAAGTGAAAAAATGGAATCGTCGAAGAAGTCATTTCTTAAAAAGATGATCGAGAGGATATGCCAGCTGGTCACTCGATGCGATTGAAAGTTGTGAGTATTTTTATTTCTAATATTAATTAATTTTATATGCATTATTTTATTAATCATTTTTTTTTGTTAATCATTTTTCAGTGCCTCCACTACCCGTGAAAACTATAAATAAAGGTAGTGAGAGTCGTCGCTATCGTAGCCGTTTCTACTAGGGTAGATTCAATTTTTATATTTAATTTTTTTTTAATTAAAATTTTTTTTTCAGATGCAGTCGTGCAGGAACCAAAGAAAGTTAACATTGAAGAGTGTGTCCCGGATGCTGTGACGAATAGCACCACTTTGACAAATAGCACCAAAAACAGTAGTCACTCTAGAAGTGACAAAAAAAAATTTAAGTCTATTCTTTAATATAAAATATATTAAAAAGTGATTATGTAATTTGTTTCAGATGAGAGACGACGCAGCCCATTAAAGGCTGATGATAAGCCAAAGGAGGCTAAGGCTGTTGAATAGCCGAAAGAGAGCAGCGATAAGCGTCGAAGCTTATCGCTGAAAAAACCGCCACCTCCACCGCCAGCACATCAACAGCTACCATCAACACACCAGCAACCTCATCATTAGCAACATCATCAACAACAACAGCATCAACAACAACATCAGCCACCATCGACACATCAGCAACCTCATCACCATCAGCATCATAAACAACAGCAACAACAGCAACAACATCAGCATCATCCGCAAAAACCAATTATAACGGATATCGAATTCATGATCGACCCGATTAATGTGCAGCGGTACATCAGAAAGTGAAGATATGGTCCTCTTTTATAAAATTTATATATTACAACATATATTTTGTACCTAATTGATAATTTTTAGTTATTTTGTAATTTTATATTATTCTATTTTTTTCGATAATAATAAATAATATTTTAATAAAGCTTTTTATCTATTAAAATGAATAAAATAATTTTTCATTTATTAAAATGATTTTTTTTCAATACTTATTACAATATAGTCATATACCTTTATAAAAATCTATCTAGGATAAAAAGTATATATTAAATAATTGATGATAATCAGGAAGTTCAAATTATTTTTAGATATTATTACTTTTCAGTGATCCCACTTTGCGCCTCGCAACTAGGTCTTTTATTGTTTAATGCAACAAACTACTAATAAGTACAAGATATTATTCTTATTAATACGTAAAATCTTATTTATTTTTACAGTCCACTTTATCCTGACTAAATACATTATTTAAATAATTTATAAACCATTTTTTTATTGAAAGTACTTTGGAAATAGCACATACAGATCGTTTTCGTTTACATAGGTAGTGATTAAAACATCCATGATGTTGACTGTGGATTTCCTGAACAGAACTGCAGCCATAATTTTCTATATTGGAAATGGATCTGAAAATATAAAATCAAATATTACGTAAGTATTATAAATTCAACAGGAAACTTTTTATACTTTTCTGATACTCTTCTGTTACTTTTCTCATACTTTTCTGATACTTTAATAAAGTAACAGAAAAGTATGAGAAAAGTATGAAAAAAGTATCAGAAAAGTATGATAAAAGTATCAGAAAAGTATCAGAAAAATTATCTACTTACACATGAGGTAAATATTTTTTTATCCATTGCTGTTTCTGCTCGCCCTTTACATAAAGTTATTAAATCCCTTGTGAGCAGATTTAAAAAATTTTTCGCAGCTGATCATACGGAATATCTCCAGAATCCCAAGGCAATCCATGGTGATATTTTTCTAACCAACTTGCTGTACACTTTTCTTCTTCAGTAAGTTCTTCCCATCTTATTGGAGGCTTAAAGTGGTAAACAGTCGGAAAAGTAGTTCTTTTCAAACTTACAAAGCAAATTTCTTTCAATATAAAAGAATCGGATGCGATTCTCTGGAATCCTTGAATATCGCAGACATAACCGTTCTCTTCGGAACAAGGTAATAAAACACTTCTAAACATTGTGTCATAATCGCGCGTTCTAGCCATATTTTAGTTATTCTCAAGTCAACAGTAAACTCGAGAATGAAAACGAATGGTCTGGCATCCTAATTTAAAAGCACGAAAGTCAGCATCTTGCTCTTTAGGAATGGGTGTACCCCCCCCCCCCCACTCTTCAACTGCTTACCATTGGCTGAACAGAAATTGTCGAGCTCTGATTGGTTTAATGTAAACTTTTCCCTTTCCCCTCGAAAATTTTCCTCTTTTATTGGTTTGAGAGAAAATCTTCTCTGCCATTGACTCAAACACCCTCCCCCCCACTACTTCCTCCAGCAGCTTTGGGTACAAAAGGGCGAAAATTTTCTTGTACAAACCAGTTTATTTTTCAGCAGTGTAGAAGAAACTTTTGTGACTAAACATGGCTTCAATCGAACTGATTGAACGATTTGTACAAGTCCTTCGCGATAGCTTAAAAAGTATTCATGATCTGAGCAGCAAGGATATTCATTACTGGTTAGATGTGTGTAATTCCACAATAAAGGAATTGACTGATAAGATAGAGAAATCTAACCTTACGAGAGGAGAGAAACAGAAATGTCAGACTTGCATGATCCACCTGTCCTGCATACAAGTTGAGTTTGAACAAAAACTTCAACAGGGTGGCAGCATAGAAACTATAGAAGCTAGAGTTGAGTGGCGTGATGAGGACTCAGCATTTCAAAATCGTATAAGATCTGGAGTAATAATAAATATAGAGCACAAGGATATTAAAAGTTTTATGATAGATGCAGAACAGATTTTTAAAGAAAAAGTACAAGAAAGCATAAATGATTATATCAATGTAAAAGTTAATTCTGATTTCATTTCAGAATTTTCTATGCAGAAGAACGCAGGAAATGGTAGATATAAAATACTTTACTACCGAAAGTTCTGCAATTTATACATAAATTGGGCTATTCTCGCAGAAAAATATGTATACAAAGGTAACGCGCACTTTCTTTCTCTCTCTGCGGAAAGTGTCTGCACTGCGCCAGAATATATGTATTTTGAATACGCGCAAGATTACCTGCAGGGCTATTCTTGCAGAAAATATGTATACGTAGCGCACACTGTCTTTCTCTCTCTGCGGAAAATCTCTCTACACTGCGCGAGAATATATCAGTAGATAGGCTATAGGCATACCAGACCACACGGATTCCAAATCACCCCCCTCCACTGGAAAGTGATCTGGTACCCGTATACGCTTTCTGGATTAGCCCTTCTCCGAGTGATTCAGAAACCGAAGGGAGGTTTTCCACCTCTCTCACATGATCCAGTAGCCAATTGCATGATTTTCTACTGCCTTTAAGATTGGTCCTTTTTTTAGAAAGGAGGGACAGAAAAGCAGCCCCAATTCCTTCTATGTATAATCCCCTCTCAAACGAAAACTATGTATGGTATATACGGTATGCAGGTGCACGAACCCTCGACTGCGAGCAGATGACTCTCGCAGAGGTAGCCTAATTGCCGAATAACAAGTGCAGCCGCATTAGAAAAATATATACAGGTGCACGGACCCTCGACTGCACGCAGATGATTCTCGCATCACAAGTGCAGTCGTATTAGAAAAATATTATGCATGCAGTATACAGATGCATGAACCCTCATCTGCGCGCAGGTGGCTCTCGCGCAGGTAACCTAATTGACAAATAATCGATTCGACTGCGCGCAGATGATTCTCGCATCGCAAGTGCAACCGCACAAATGCTCCTTTGGACTTACGCATATTCAATGACCCTCGCAGAGGTAGCCTAATTACCAGCTAGTCGCTCTCGCAAGCGCAGCTGTGTAATAGTCGTTAGATAGAAAGACATCCGCCCAAGCTAATAGCTCTTCGCACACCTATTGATGACAGATATAGGAAACTCACACGCAGGTGAACGAAAATGTGCGTTGAATTTTCTTTCCGTATAGTTATTTCCATTTGATTTAAAAGAAAAGCTGCAATTTGAGAAACATCACGATACTGGTCTATGTTCATTAATATAAACAACATCAATTTTACATGGAATGCATACTATCTGTCTAACGAAAAAAAATGGCAAGTATGATGGCAAGTATACGTGCGGTGGGCGTCTAGGGTAAGCCGATGTTTTTTAATTTTTAGATAATCATACTTTCTTGGTCTCACATTGCGAGAAGGAGTATGCTCGGATCTTAAAATAAAATTTTTACTGTTGTAGACCGATAGTGTAATTTTATTCCTATAAAGTAAACAATGTTTGAAATTATTAACAGAGATCAAATTAAAGTAATGGTTTAAATTTTAAAAGGAGAGGCATCTTTTCTCATTGGAAAGTCGAGTAGCTTTCTTTTTAAAGCGATCCTGGTAGAAAGTATCCCATTTAAAATGGTCAATAAGGCAAGAAATGGCAATTTAAAATGGATAGAACTATCCAAATTTAAATGCTCAAGAAATTGCCTTATCTTAGGTAGTTCTTAAGGGAAATAAATAACTCAGTCCCAAACCATATGAAATAGCCATTACTTATCAATTATAAATGGCTATAAAATGGGAAAAAATAATTTTAAAACATTTTAGAAAAAATTTGTATTTTTTATGTACAAAATCAATAGTGCCCACTACATTATACCGTGAATTAAGTATTATTTATTAGAAATATTTTATTTAAATCGAATATCATCAGCTGTTCAACTGATTATCGTCAAAAACACAAAAATTTTTACTTAAAAGCGTGCAAAGGTAGCTTAATTGTCACCTAGACGCTCATACAAAGGCAACCGCACGAATGCTCCTTTGGACTTACGAGCGAGCGTGCAGGTAGACGGATCCCCGTTCGCGCGCAGGTAGTGGATTCGCCGTTGGTGTGTAGGTAGATGGATCCCCGTCCGCGCGTAGATGATCCTCACAGAGGTAACCTAATTGCCGGCAAGTCGCTCTCGCAAGCGCAGCTGTGAAATACTCTTTAGAGAGAAAGAAACCTGCCCAAACTAATAGCTCTTCGCACGCCTATTGATTACGGATATAGGTGAACGAAAATGTGCGATGAATTTTCTTTTAGTAAAAGATTAATAAAGCGCGCAGAGCGAAAAGTGTACAGACGCGCGAGTTCCCATCTGTCGCACAGGTGCATGAAACTGCTCTTGAGCTGAAAAGATTATTTCGACGATAATTTTGTGAATACAAGAGTGAATTTCCATAAGTGTAGCAAAGGGCGGAAACTTTTTTCGAGACCGTAGGAGGGAAAAAATTTTCACGAATTGTAGCACGATTTCGAAAATGAAGTGGAAAGGGAATATTTCCTGTTCATTTGGCGGAGGTGTCTAAGGGCGGTACCTTTTTTTTCGATTTTTGGAAGGGAAAAAATTTTAACCAATCGTAGGAATCTTTTGAAAGGGAGCCTTCGACTTTTCGGTACAGTCCTTATGCATCCTGTGTTCAGCCAGATTCGAAGTTTCTCTTGATATTTGATTTACATTATTGTTTAAGACGGAGACCGTATTCAGTCAACTACGCGACATCAATATTCAAGTAAACAGAAAGTTCATTTCAAAACATTTTTTTATTTTATTTTGTAAATTATTATAAGTTTAGTATTTTTTTAAAGAAAAAGCTTTGTAATGGTACAAATTTTCAAATCGAAAATTCTGATGAATTTCCATGTTGTTTATGTGTTTCCCAGGCAGAAAAAATGTGTTTCTAAAAAAAAAATGCATCTATGTACGTACGGACGTAAGTAGTAGGGGTCTGTTCTACCCCGCCGCCTGTGACGTCACGCCAGGCGCCAGACGCCAGACGCCAGCAGACAAAGGGGCCAGCAGACAAAGGGGCTAGTAGACAAAGGGGCCCAGTAGGGGGCCAGACAAAGGGGGCGTGGCCTGTAGCCACTAGCCACCAGCTACCCACCTTATCAGCGGTGATAAGCGCTGATTCCACGGACCCGCGGACCTAAAGGGTTGAGCAGCGGTGACCAGCGCTGACTCCGCGGACCCGCCGCCGCCGCCCGGGTGGGAGGGGGTGAGCTAGTATACAGAGAGTATACAGAGAGTATGCAGATGGAGTATACGCGGTAGAGTGAGAGAGAGAGAGAGAGAGAGAGATAGAGAGAGAGAGAGAGAGTATACAGATAGAGTATACATTGTAGAGTGAGTGAGAGAGAGAGAGAGAGAGAGAAACTATACAGAGAGTATACAGAGAGTAGGCAGAGAGATCCAAAGGTCCCGAGAGAGAGAGAGAGAGAGAGAGAGAGAGAGAGAGAGTGGGGGTGTCTGGAAGAGAAAATCGAGTCGGGGGCTTGTTTCACCCGAAAGACAGAGACTATATCTATATATAGTGTCTGGAAGAGAAAATCGAGTCGGGGATCTGTTTCACCCGAGATACAGAGACTATATCTATATATAGTGTCTGGAAGAGAAAATCGAGCCAGGGGCCTGTTTTACCCGACGCATGCGCTCTGTAGCGGCACGTGCCAAGAGAGAGAGAGAGAGACAGAGAGAGGGAGGGAGAGTGGGGGTGTCTGGAAGAGAAAATCGAGTCGGGGGTCTGTTTTACCCGACGCATGCGCTCTGCAGTGACACGTGCCAAGAGAGAGAGTGGGGGGTGTCTGGAAGTGAAAATCGAACCGGGGGCATGTTTTACCCGAGAGACATGCGAAAGCAAAAAAGGCACAGCAGGATCAAAGGGAACAATAGACGTTTATTAGAACCTTCTTATACGGTTCGGTTGTCTCTACAATAGCGCGGCTTTTTCGAGGGGTACAATGGACACAACTGCCTTTTCGAATTCGACGACGACGAGGTGTCGGCAAGTCCGCCGCCGCTCGTGCACTGCTTCGGAAAATGAGCAGTTTCTGCCCTTTTTTCTCTAATTCTCGACTTGCAGGTGCCTGTCGAGCGATAAAAAGACGACCCTCCATTAAAGACAAAGGACACATGCTAGACTACAGAAATAAAATACGGTATACATTTTCGAGAGAGATAAATTTCGTTTTTATTCAAACAAATTTTATATTTTTATTATTTCTCGCAGAATTTAACAAGACAATTTTGTACAATTTTTATATACATGGTAGTCAATTCAAGATATAAAACATCATAATAGTAATTTAAAAAATGAGAATCTTTCGACGCATCAAAATAGTGTAAAACAGTTTCGTGAATATCTCGTGAGTTTTTTTTTCATTATTGTTCTAATAATAATATCACAATTGTTCGCAAAGACATCTGCTTTTTTTAGAAAAAATGAAAGTTCCTTTGAAATAAACTCTTTACACTTGTTGGTCAATGCTACGATGCGTTCCAATCGGCGGTAGCGTTCGTCCACGCACACGACAGCTCCCTTCAGGCCTTGGAAAGTAATTTTTTGTAGTACAACAGCCGGTGAAAAATTTTTCTTATTTTTATCCTCTAAATCGATGTTGCTTTTTGTAAAGTAAATTGACTTTACGCCGTATGACGTAGTGAAGCGTAGTAACGTGTCATCGTCCAATGCTATATCTGCGGGGAAGTCGGTGGAATCTGAGTTGAAATACTGCGTTATTATTTCTAGATTATTTATCAACACTGTCCATGCCGATGAGGTTAAGGTTTGGCCATATGAATTTTGATTGTTGATAAGTTGAATGGTCGGAGTAAAAACATCCGTCTCTTCGTTGTAGAGTAAGCCAACCAAATTTTTTTTGTAGCCGAACTGTTTAACGAATACACGGTCAACAGCACACACATTGGCACTGACTTATGCTCTTTCGACGCCTCCATCATGATCAGCTTTGTTTTTTCGTTGTCTTTGGGAAAATCGCCGTCCTTTCTTTTCAGTAGCATTGCCTGAGCCATGACTTCGGGAAAAAGGGTGCACGAGCACAATATGTTACTAGATGTGGTCCCTTGGAGAGCTATCTGAACACTGGGGGGGGGGGGCTGCAGGCCCATTTATAAGATACATATAGCGCGCATCGGTTTTCTAAAAAAGCATATGGCGCATACGAGCCCACGCCCTCTTTTATACACGTGTGAAGGTCGAGATGACCGCCTGTGGCGTGTATCTATGAAAATCTTTTCTCTAAAAGTTTTCCAGAGAAACGGGGCGGCTAATTTACACAGCGTCGTTTTTTCTAGCTTGCCCTCCTCCTCCTCCGCAAAAAAGTTTTCTCAAACTATGCACATGTAAGTGTTGAGCCCCCTAACGTAGAATCTGCATCAGGCCGCTGTTCTTGCGTAATAAAAGCTTCGAACGACCACGTCGGGGTGTTTAGTCTTTTTCGAAAACGCAGCAAAGAGAGTTCTCAGCGTTTTTCTGTGCAGCGTCTCGCGCGAAAAGAAAATTTTTTCCTCTACAACCAAGTGAAAAAAAGTGATTGTGTAAAATGGAGGCCAACCAAAATTACTCCCAAGAATTACGAGACTTGATTTCCTCGTACCGGGACGTGGTTTTCGCGTGTGCTTCGATGTCGTGTCTGCTACAACCAAGACTGCGTGGCCAGTTTCACGCTGCGTGGTGGAGTAGAGTGGCGACGCTCTCTGATTCGGATCTTATATTCGAATTTTTTTCACACTATCTTTCCTCGATTTGAAAGATATTTGCGCACTTTATGATGCGTGCATTAAATATTCGAAACTTGCAACGTATCTCACCGGACGTTGTATATCGTGGGATGAACAAGTGGACATCGATTCATTACACCTACCAATAGTACTAGACTATTTTCTATTAAGTAAGTTTTTATTTTTAACACGCAATAGCATATTGTTTTAATATGTAATTCTTAATATTAATTCTCTTAAAATATTTTTACAGACGGTCGAGGAGCATTAGGGGTTGTAGAAGCAGATACACGGAAGTTCGTGTTCAAAATGTATAGAGAATGTCATTAACAACTAACAAAAACAATGAGACTGATTCAAAACTTAACAACCGTCGATGATGAGATTAATGAGGCCGAGGACGATAGGATGACCATCCGAAGAGACAGACTTACCGAGAGCATGCGACGGCAGCAGCAGCAGTAGCAGCAGACCCCCCCCCCCCTCGACCAGAGGCTTGAACGCTATAGAGATGTAGCTCTCGCTACGAGCGCAGGTAAAAGCCCGAAAATATCTTTTTTACATTTGAACACGTTTTAAATTCGCCCCCTGTGTGTTATCGTTTAGCGTTTCGTGAGGCTATTATTTCACCTTTATTGCCAACTCCCGAAGACACAGCAAAAGTTGTTTTCAATTGGATTATCGATGTATATATCGACGATCCTGAATCAACACCGCTTTCTATAGTGACGACATATATAGAGCTTTTGAAACATTTAGAGCCCCCGCGGAACCCTAGTTTGTGCGTATATTTTTTAAATAAATTTTTTAATTTTTAATACTGATCTTTCTAATTTTTATTTTTATGTATTTTAGTTACTACATTGCAAAGTCGGACCATTGAAACTATTGGTGATAACCCGCGGAAAAAGAAGAAGACGGGTTTAGACTACAACAGCGATGACTCCGATCGAGAAAGTGTTGGTGGCCGTGTTATGCTTATGCAGGCAGAAGCACCGAGAAATCTGCGCGAGTAGTAGGGGCCTGTTCTACCCCGCCGCCTGTGACGTCACGCCAGACGCCAGCAGGCAAAGGGGCCCAGCAGGGGGGCCAGACAAAGGGGGGCGTGGCCACTAGCCACCCGCTACCCGCCACCCGCGGCCCCAAAGGGGCTTATCAGCGGTGATAAGCGCTGGTTCCGCGAACCTAAAGGGTTGAGCAGCGGTGACTAGCGCTGACTCCGCGGACCCGCCGCCCGGGTGGGAGGGGGTGAGCTAGTATACAGAGAGTATACAGAGAGTATGCAGATAGCTGGTTCCGCGAACCTAAAGGGTTGAGCAGCGGTGACTAGCGCTGACTCCGCGGACCCGCCGCCGCCGCCGCCCGGGTGGGAGGGGGTGAGCTAGTATACAGAGAGTATACAGAGAGTATGCAGATAGAGTATACGCGGTAGAGAGAGAGAGAGAGAGAGAGAGAGAGAGAGAGAGAGAGAGAGAGAGAGTATATGCAGAGAGTATACAGAGAGTATATGCAGAGAGTAGGCAGAGAGATCCAAAAGGTCCCGAGAGAGAGAGAGAGAGAGAGAGAGAGAGAGTGGGGGTGTCTGGAAGAGAAAATCGAGCCGGGGACTTGTTTCACCCGAGACATAGAGGCTATATCTATATATAGTGTCTGGAAGAGAAAATCGAGCCGGGGGTCTGTTTTACCCGAGACACAGAGACTATATCTATATATAGTGTCTGGAAGAGAAAATCGAGCCGGGGGCCTGTTTTACCCGACGCATGCGCTCTGCAGCGGCACGTGCCAAGAGAGAGAGAGAGAGAGAGAGAGAGAGAGAGAGAGAGAGAGAGAGAGAGTAGGCACAGAGATGCAAAGGTCCCGAGAGAGAGAGAGAGTGGGGGGTGTCTGGAAGAGAAAATCGAGCCGGGGACTTGTTTTACCCGAGACACAGAGGCTATATCTATATATAGTGTCTGGAAGAGAAAATCAAGCCGGGGGCCTGTTTTACCCGACGCATGCGCTCTGCAGCGGCACGTGCCAAGAGAGAGAGAGGCGCGCGAGAGAGAGACTTGGCGCGCGCGATACTTAAATATAAATGTATGAGGAGGGAGAAATAAAAACAAAAATTGATTAAAAAATTAAAAATTCAAAATATAGTTAAAATTTAATTTTTACAACACAGTATGTTATATAAATAAATAAGCTGAAAACTGTGTTGTCTCCCGATACGACCACCTAAAAACATGAAGGACGTTCAGGTAATGTAAAAAATAAAAAAACTAAATCAATATTTAAAAACTTACCCCAACTTTATCCTGCTCGAGCAACGCCTTCCGGCTCCCAGTAAACTCTTTCTCGTTCGGCTTCCTGCCGTTCGAGGTATTCCTCGTACTCTGCTTCTTCCCGCTCCCTCTCGGCCTCTATCTCCTCGTCTGTTCTTATGTATCCTCTGCGGTCTTTAGAAATGGTACGGCTTGTGGAAGCCAACCAATCATTAAATTTTACATGGCCTCTGTCGTTGGGGAGGTTGAAACGTTCTTGATGGCGTAGCCGCATCTCCAACTCCACATACGCCGCTAATCTTTCTTCAACGCCGTAGTACCTATATATAGCCATTAGGTGGTATGCAGCACACCCCTGACCGAGAAGGCGATGATGTTCATCGCAAAACTGGTTGCGTGTGAGTTTCTGGCATATGAACTCGTCACGCCAGCTGCGATAAATCACGACTCCGCACTTTTTCACACCATTGTTTTTTAGTTTTTGTAAACACGTAATCACTAAGTCTATTAAGGTGTTCCAGACTCCCCAACTGCACAGCGACACTTTACCATCTTTTATAAAATGGTATACGTGAAAGCATTGCCAATAAAAAATGTTTATTATGAAAGCAAACACCTTCACTAACACTTCAATAACGGAAAACATTTTGAAAGAAAACTTGTGTTCACTGCGGCGCGGAGACACAAACTGACGCTATCGCAGATTTTCCCTTTTTCGGGAGGTTCTTCATCTCGCAAAGATAACTTTCTCCAAAAAAAGGTAAAAAACTCTCAGCTATGTTTCGGAAACGCCGGCGCCTTTTTCACCTGTACCGAGAGACATGCGAAAGCAAAAAAGGCACAGCAGGATCAAAGGGAACAATAGATGTTTATTAGAACCTTCTTATACGGTTCGGTTGTCTACAATAGCGCGGCTTTTTCGAGGGGTACAATGGACACAACTGCCTTTTCGAATTCGACGACGACGAGGTGTCGGCAAGTCCGCCGCCGCTCGTGCACTGTTTCGAAAAATGAATAACTTATTATACCTCTCGAGATTCGACACGCTCGCAACTGTGGTGTTGCAGGTACACGTCGAGCAGTAAAAACGCCCCTTGGTTAAAGACAAAGCACGCGAAATCGAAAAAAGGCGCAGGAGTATCAAAGCGGACGATAGATGTCTATGAGTATTTTCTTGAATGCGTCTGATTTTTCGAGCTCGGCGGGGCGTCGGCAAGTCCGCCACCGCTCGTGCACTGCTTCGGAAAATGAGCAGTTTATGGCCTTGTTTCTCTAATTCTCGAATTTCGACACCCTCACGACTACGGACTTGCAGGTACCTGTCGAGCGGTAAAAAACGACCCCTTGGATAAAGACAAAGGACACATGCTAGACTACAGAAATAAAATACGGTATACATTTTCGAGAGAGATAAATTTCGTTTTTATTCAAACAAATTTTACATTTTTATTATTTTTCGCAGAATTTAAGAAGACAATTTTGTACAATTTTTATATACATGGTAGTTAATTCAAGATATAAAACATCATAATAATAATTTAAAAAATGAGAATCTTTCGACGCATCAAAATAGTGTAAAACAGTTTCGTGAATATCTCGTGAGTTTTTTTTCATTATTGTTCTAATAATAATATCACTATTGTTCGCAAATACATCTGCTTTTTTTACAAAAAATGAAAGTTCCTTTGAAATAAACTCTTTACACTTGTTGGCCAATGCTACGATGCGTTCCAATCGGCGGTAGCGTTCGTCCACGCACACAACAGCTCCCTTTAGGCCTTGGAAAGTAATTTTTTGTAGTACAACAGCCGGTGAAAAATTTTTCTTATTTTTATCCTCTAAATCGATGTTGCTTTTTGTAAAGTAAATTGACTTTACGCCGTATGACGTAGTGAAGCGTAGTAACGTGTCATCGTCCAATGCAATATCTGCGGGGAAGTCGGTGGAATCTGAGTCGAAATACTGCGTTATTATTTCTAGATTATTTATCAACACTGTCCATGCCGACGAGGTTAAGGTTTGGCCATATGAATTTTGATTGTTGATAAGTTGAATGGTCGGCGTAAAAACATCCGTCTCTTCGTTGTAGAGTAATCCAACACAAATTTTTTTCGTAGCCGAACTGTTTAACGAATACACGGTCCGCAGCACACACATTGGCACTGACTTATGCTCTTTCGACGCCTCCGTCATGATCAGCTTTGTTTTCTCGTTGTCTTTGGGAAAATCGCCGTCCTTTCTTTTCAGTAGCATTGCCTGAGCCATGACTTCGGGAAAAACGCTGCACGAGCACAATATATTACTAGATGTCGTCCCTTGGAGAGCTATCTGAACACTGGGGGCTGCAGGCCCATTTATAAGATACATATAGCGCGCATCGGTTTTCTAAAAAAGCATATGGCGCACGCCCTCTTTTATACACGTGTGAAGATCGAGATGACCGCCTGTGGCGTGTATCTATGAAAATCTTTTCTCTAAAAGTTTCTAGAGAAACGAGGCGGCTAATTTATGCAGCGTCGTTTTTCTAGCTTGCCCTCCTCCTCCTCCGCAAAAAAGTTTTCTCAAACTATGCACATGTAAGTGTCGAGCCCCCTAACGTAGAATCTGCATCAGGCGGCTGTTCTCGCGTAATAAAAGCTTCGAACGACCACGTCGGGATGTCTAGTCTTTTTCGAAAACGCAGCGGAGAGAGTTCTCAGCGTCTTTCTGTGCAACGTCTCGCTCGAAAAGAAAATTTTTTCCTCTACAACCAAGTGAAAAAGTGATTGTGTAAAATGGAGGCCAACCAAAATTACTCTCAAGAATTGCGAGACTTGATTTCCTCGTACCGGGACGTGGTTTTCGCGTGTGCTTCGATGTCGTGTCTGCTACAACCAAGACTGCGTGGCCGGTTTCACGCTGCATGGTGGAGTAGAGTGGCGACGCTCTCTGATTCGGATCTTATATTCGAATTTTTTTTCACACTATCTTTCCTCGATTTGAAAGATATTTGCGCACTTTATGATGCGTGCATTAAATATTCGAAACTTGCAACGTATCTCACCGGACGTTGTATATCGTGGGATGAACAAGTGGACATCGATTCATTACACCTACCAATAGTACTAGACTATTTTCTATTAAGTAAGTTTTTATTTTTAACACGCAATAGCATATTGTTTTAATATGTAATTCTTAATATTAATTCTCTTAAAATATTTTTACAGACGGTCGAGGAGCATTAGGGGTTGTAGAAGCAGATACACGGAAGTTCGTGTTCAAAATGTATAGAGAATGTCATTAACAACTAACAAAAACAATGAGACTGATTCAAAACTTAACAACCGTCGATGATGAGATTAATGAGGCCGAGGACGATAGGATGACCATCCGAAGAGACAGACTTACCGAGAGCATGCGACGGCAGCAGCAGCAGCAGCAGCAGCAGCAGCCCCCACACCCCGACCAGAGGCTTGAACGCTATAGAGATGTAGCTCTCGCTACGAGCGCAGGTAAAAGCCTGAAAATATCTTTTTTACATTTGAACACGTTTTAAATTCGCCCCCTGTGTTTTATCGTTTAGCGTTTCGTGAGGCTATTGTTTCACCTTTATTGCCAACTCCCGAAGACACAGCAAAAGTTGTTTTCAATTGGATTATCGATGTATATATCGACGATCCTGAATCAACACCGCTTTCTAGTGACGATATATATAGAGCTTTTGAAACACTTAGAGCCCCCGCGGAACCCTAGTTTGTGCGTATATTTTTTAAATAAATATTTAATTTTTAATACTGATCTTTCTAATTTTTATTTTTATGTATTTCAGTTACTACATTGCAAAGTGAGGCCATTCAAACTATTGGCGATAACCCGCGGAAAAAGAAGAAGACGGGTTTAAACGACAACAGCGATGACTCCGATCGAGAAAGTGTTGGTGGTGCTCGTGTTATGTTTGTGCAGGCAGAAGTGCATCGGGAAATCTGCGCTAGTGGCTGCAGTTACAACAGCCGAAACTCGTCACAGCAGGAGGGGCCTCTCGTCCAAAGCGGAGCGGACCGAAGCAGGTCAACAACCCCGCAGCACTCGCAAGATGACGAGGACGACGACAACAGTTCTGGTAGGTCATTAAATCTAACGCATAACAATACGACGCGTGCGAGCTTGTCGGACTACCTGTGCGAAGCAAAAGGTGTAAATAGTAGCGGTTGGGTCGATGACTTCGACACTGAGTGGTTCGACGATTTTGAGGGAAAAGGGGGTAAAAATAATATAGATAATATTTTAGAAAAGAAAAGTATTTTATCGATAAAAAACGACGATAACTTGTGTCTTCCGCGCGCGTTGGCTTGCGGCGAGGTATTTATCCGAAAAGACGCGAGCCCTGAATGGGCTAAGGAATGGCGAGAAATAAAAGAAAAACTTTGCACTCAGAAATATCACGCAACGCGCTTAATGTTAAAATCGGGAGTTGAACTTGCATCGGATCGCGGGTGTGGGCTCCGCGAGATTGAAAAATTTCAAAAATTTTTTGAAACTAAAAAAATTGCTATACGTGTTTATATTTACGAAACTTTTGGTCAAAAAACGCCGCTATTTTTCGACGGCACGCAAAATGTTATTTACGACAAAGTTATAAATATTATGGCATATCGTGAACGCCAACATTTCGATCTAATATTAAATTTATTAGCTGTGCGTAGTGGTCTATTTTTTTGTGCGTCTTGTAATTTTTCATACAAGACAATAGCGCAACATGCATGTCAAGTTATATGCGACGCATGTTTCACTACGCCGCGATGTGACGGAGAAAAAAGCATTAATTGTAAAGATTGCGGTCGCAACTTTTATAACGATGTCTGTTTCGGGAATCATCGTAAAGTAGGTGCTTCCATTCGCAATAAAAAGAACGTGACAAAGCGAAAATTAACTAGAACGTTATGTTCGAGTTATTTTATTTGTAAAACGTGCCAGCGGCTCGTAAATAATTACAAGAAAAAACATGAATGTGGTAAATTTTTTTGTAAAACGTGTCGCGGAGTACACTCGGCAAATGAATTATGCATGATGCAAACCGTTAGTATAAAAAAAAATAAAAAATCGCATCCCGAAAACTGTTTTATTTTTTATGACTTCGAAACTCGTGAAGAAAAACAAAATGATAGCGAAGTAAAAATTTTAAAACCTATCTTGTGTGTCGCGCAAGTATGTTGCGACGTTTGTTTTTCGAACGAGTCGTCGACATTATGCACATTTTGCGGGGTGCGTGAGCATGTATATGAAGGTGCAAATTGCGTTGCACTCTTTCTTGATTTCGCGATTCGTATGAAAAAAGTTTCTTTCAAGGCGTTTATTTGTATAGCATATAATGCCAAGGCATTTGACGGCCAGTTTATTTTAAAACATTTAGTAGATAATGGAAAAAACCCCGAAGTTATTTTAAATGGCCGAAACATTATTCGTATGCAGCTTGGAAAAACCATTTTTATTGATTCGTTAAATTACATATTGGCAAAACTCGCGTCTTTTCCAAAAACTTTCAGTCTCGCCGAGGGTGTTAAGAAAGGCTATTTTCCACATCGTTTTAACACAGCCGAAAATGAAAATTATAAAGGTGCATATCCGCCTGCAGAATTGTATTGCCCCGATGCTATGTCAGCGCAAGAGCGGAAACATTTTTACGACTGGTATACATCGATAGCCGACGATTTTGTATTCGATTTAAAAAAGATTTATTAGAGTACTGCCAACAAGACGTAGTTATCTTGCGACAAGGCTGTATGCGTTTTCGTCAAATTTTTCTAGATGTAGCAAATGTCGACCCGTTTGCCGAAAGTGTGACACTCGCAAGCGCGTGCTCTCGAGTGTATAGGAAAAAATTTCTTGGAGAGGGATACAATAGGCCTTGTACCTGCGCTAGGGTATTTACGAACAGGTAACCACTCACAAAAGTGTATAGAGTGGCTCTTGTGGGAAGAGCAACGGGTCGGTCGTGAAATCGTACACGCGGGGCGAAGCAGAGAATATCGTTTAATCGAGGGTCCGATCGTGGACGGTTTCTTATCTGTAGACAACGAGAAGGGTGTTGTCTATCGATTTCACGGATGCTACTGGCATGGCTGCCGAAAGTGTTTTAAAAACGAGCGTTCGCGATCTCTCGTTGACAATACAACATTTGAACAGCGCTACGAAAATACGGTCATAATGTCGAGACGTATTAAATCGTACGGATACACTCTCATTGAGATGTGGGAGTGTGATTTCCAGAAAACGCTCGTAGTTAATCCGGATTTTCAAACCCTTATAAAAAACATCCACTCGCGCAGAGAAATATTTCGTTAAATCCTCGCGACGCTTTTTACGGCGGGCGGACCGGCAACGTTGCAACTCTGTATAAAGTAGCCGCCGGTGAGCAAATAAAATATCTGGACGTGTGTTCTTTGTACCCGTATATTTGTAAAACAGGTGTATATCCTGTCGGGCACCCAAAAATATATATCGGCAGCATGTGTCGCGAGCTCACCGGAGCCAACTTTGAAGCCTTTAGTAATAACGTCGAAGGTCTGGTACAGTGCGAGATCCTACCGCCGCGGAATCTGTACCACCTGTGCTACCGTACCGTATGCAACAGCCGGTTGCTTTTCCCCCTCTGCCACTCTTGCTGTGTAGAGTCAAGACAAGGCGTCTGCACTCACGACAATGAAGTAGACAGAGTTTTGACAGGTACCTGGGTCGCAA
>JACCIB010001646.1:0-26181 GCA_018906965.1 Philotrypesis tridentata | reverse complement strand
GGAAGAAGCACGTAGATTTTGTTTATTTTGTAAGAATAAAGGAATGTTGTGGGGTGCATACTGGGACAGCCCAAAGTGCGGCAGACCTGAATTCTATCTTCTTTTTTTTTTGAAGTAGTTTAATGCAAGAGATAAATTGTGTAAGTGATGGGTGATATGTCCGAATGAGTTAGAAAAAAGATGAACACTTAATTTTTTCAATTTTAAAAATGTTAAAGTGTATTATACGTTATCTTACTTAATTTCTTTTAGGATAGTCTTTGATTTCGAATTTCGTAGTCGGATTCGATCGATTCTGGTGAGGACGCACTTTTATCTTCTATTTCTCCTCTGCTGCAGAGCTTATTTGTCAAACAATAGTTGTCTAACCGTACCAAAACTTCAAATAAACTGACGAGAAGCAAAAAAAAATCAGTTAGGATTTCTTGAAGTATGCAAATAAAAAGTGTTCAAACTTTATGCCTGACTTTATCTCGAAGTTTTCTCGTCACAAAAAAACTTCCTTCGCCGAGAGTATATAAATTCAAGGAGACCTCTGGGTCTCGTTTATTGGGTTAGCATTTTCCTCTGCAGGCCTTCCGTCGAGCAACAAACAAACATCGAAGAAGAGAAATAACGAGAACGAAAGATAGCAAGGAACCCTCAAAATATACAGGATTACTTCGACCAGCACGAACGCTAATTAGGAAGGGTTTGATGCGATTTCAGGAAAAACTGCCCGTTAAATACGTAGAGAGATATCTGTTCCAGAGCTGATAATCTGCGATAATCATGGGGGCATCTGTTTTCCTCATCAACACGAGTGCACGATTTAATCAAGATGATTTTTAAAAGCTTTAGGATCGCATATCTAAATACGCAGCTCGAAAGAACTTTTTAACTAAAAATAAGATCGCAAAAAGTTTCTGTTAATTCTATTTGATTCGGTATTACAGCTATATAGATATAGTTCTCCTGCTTTTCATGAAATTAAGCGCTTTACAACAATAAAAGCTTTATTTTTAACAGAGATAAATTTCAAATTATTTTATGAGATACATATACCGAGAATAAATCTGGGATTTAAAACAACATTTTCCTGTTTACTAGAAATTGTAATTGGAGTAAAAAGGTAACGATCGAGTTTAAGAAACTGGAGCAAAGGCTTAAATTACTGAACATATTAAAATTAATGATTTCCAGTTTATTCTTTTATTACTATTTATTGGATAATATTATCGATAATGAAGCTCGATCAAGAGAGTCCGTTTATAATTACGTGAAAACTACGGATACAAAATGAAATTTTAAACATTGCTCGAATAAACAACACTTTTAATGAATTGATACTACAAAGTTCATACATAGGCTATGAACTTATGATGCTATCCTGCGATTCCTTCAGAATATTTAAACTCAAACGTGCTCGTTGCAGAGGTCGAATAGTGCTATGAATAAACTTTACCTCAGTTAACTATACCACCATACACACATCGAAATTTAAAAACTCTCAATAAACGCTTTTCTCCTTAAAGACTCGCCCACACCGCAATAGTTCCGTACAATTATCATCGCAATCCTTATACGTTCAAGTTCGCAGTAGATGTGCATTGGAAAATAAAAAAATAAAATAAAATCGCATAGCAATGGCCCTGCGTTCGTTCTCACCTGGGTATCTGGAAAGCAATCTCGTCGAGCGAGTCACTGGGTTGGAGGGGCGCGCGCTCGAAGAGCTTGCTGGGGCCCCGATGAACCCGATTGCAGTTCTGCATGGATCCTGCGGTCGGCTGTGGCTGATCGCCGCAGTTCTGGCTGCGCTGCCCGCCTTGACCAGCGCCGCCGGCACCACCGCGGCGCTGACGCTTCTTGCGCGCCTCCTCGGCCTGTCGGCGCAAGTTGTGCAGCCGAAAGAAGAACACCGACATGTCTGCGGAGGCCAGACGGATTTACACGTATTTTAATCTTGCTCTACATGCTTTTCAGCTATATGGACTGACGTATAACACACACAAACGCGTCTTTAGCGCATGGCAAATACACCTATTTAGTACAAACATCGAGTACAACACTCTGAGCAATTCAGTTTTTCTTTTCATCGTGCATCGTAGCAATTTACAACAGTGACCAACATAGTATTGCATGAGAAAATAGTGAGAGAACAGTTGTGCAGCTTAAAGAGAGAATCCGGGTTTTCCTCAACGAATATTTACTATGTTCGAGTAATTGACTTCTCGAATCTGTTAATAATTACCCAGCAATCGCAGTTTTATTTAATAGACCCTTATACTTAATCGCGTCAAACTTAATTCTTCATGAGCTTTTCTATATACTTTGTATGTAGTTCAATCAAGATTGTTATATCCCTTAAGTAAGAACCCATTGATCCATAAACTATCCACATTGGACTTCATGATTAGTTGCAAGAAGTCAGTTTCTTGAATCTGGTCAAGATCTAGTTCTCCAAGTTATTGAGCAGCAAATGATAGGAGACAGTTATCCAATATTTTTAACACTCAATATGGCTAATTATGTCTTAAAACATACATGCACCAACAAATTGAGCTACTTTGAATCAATTATTTATCTCTACATTTATTAATTAAAGAAAAAAATTTACTTTTGCTAATGCATTAATATTGACTAGATAAGAAAAAGATTTTATTTTACTTATGTGATTTATTTTAGTGTGTGAAAAGTAATTTCAGATTTTCGCCTAAAATAAAAAAAAAAGCCTAATTCTCTTCAAAGTAAGTATTATTATAATTTTAATAATTCATAATTGACTATATAACGTAATCAATTAAAAGATATGCTCAAAATTGATGACTATCCCGTTATTACATTGACAATTATTAAGAGTAAAATTTATACCTAGATACGACACTGTCACAATAGCAATATATATATACAGAATATCTCGAGAGACGTCATTGCACGTCAATGCAATTACAAATGCTATTCGCGCTTCTCCTACTCGTGAGTACCAATTATTTCTTATCGTCAAAGTCCGCAATCCTAAAAAGCTAACTTCTTATGTTTACAGCGCAGCTTTAAATACAGGGTGACCTTTATCCCGCAAACGACCAGCAAGGCGATGCATGTACTTATGCAAAATATAGCGTGTAAACTCGAGCTCTCGCGCTGCAGTGCTCTGTAATATTCATTGGACGAGGGAGGAGTGGAAATTAGCCACCGCGGGAATCGACCTTGCAATGTAGCGCATGCCCTGCGGTTTCAAATCGGCACCTTTGCTCCATACGCGCTCACGCGGTCAGCTGTAGGCGATTTCATATTTCAGTTGCTAAGTGACATACTATATGCTCTGTGACTTTGTCTGCAACCGAATGCGAAGTGATTAAATTACGGTCACTTAAAATATCCTCGAGTTTTAATGGTTAGAAACCAGTAATTTTTCAAATATTTTTGTTTCGTTTGTAAAATCAAAGGAATATGTCGACCGACGATTTTTATGTTATTTCAACTGAGTATAATCGAACGTTTTTCTATGATTAGGAAAAGACTAGCGCAACCTATAAATATATTTATGGGGAAGAAAATTGCAGGATCATGTTATACCTAGCATTGTTCGGATTTTCTGGTGGAAAGTAAAGCAATACAGACTTATGCGTTTATAAATAATCGATTCGGTCTTCGTCAAAAAAAATCAAAACAAAACTCGTCTTCGATAGTAATGTGGGCTGTATTTTTTTGCTGCTATCACAGCTTTACTAATTTCTACACACAGTATTAACTTGTTAAACTTGTAATTAAAATAATTAAATGTAGTTGAATGTTATATTACATTAAAATAGTAATTTACATTGTTTATTTATTAATTAATTAAGAGTGTAAGCATAGCTTTTAATAATGCCTGTAAAGCTAATAAACCAGTGACATCATAAGCCAGTTCTTGTATTTGAGTAAATTGCGTATATGCGCGACAAGTGAAGTTGAGATTATGAAAGAAATTCATGATGGCAACGTCCAACGCACATGCCTTTATATATACATACGTAATCAAAAGAAGAAACTGCATGCTGGACGAAAAGTCTAATGATGAAATACAGACTACACATTTTTACATGCGTGTTTTTTGTCTCGACGAGAGCAAGAAAATTATAAATAATTCAATAAACGCAAAAGTAAAGGTACTGCAAACATATACTGTACAAACGAACAATAAATGTTTATTAATTGGACTGGTATAAATGCAGGATATATGAATAGGTATTCGTAAGCAATGATAGAATAGACATTGTTCAGAATGAAAACTTGATCAGTCAGCTTTCTATGTTTTCATTAGAAGAGAATAAAACTATGCGCTGCTTGGTTCAAACATTTTACCTTTACACAAACTCAAAAAACAATCTTTATAATTTACTAATAAACTAAATTTTATTAACTAATCCTTACTTCTGTGTTACTATGCATCATTTTTGAAAACGATGAAAAATATAATGCTTGGCGAAAAATGGCGAAGATGATTAAAATCAGTACAATAACCCTCCTACATAAAAATTTAAAAACCCTATTTAACAATATAAATTTTTTTACTACAATTACCAATTGTTTTTAATTGCACTGAATTTTGTAATTGTTTTGATCATACATAATAATGTACCCATAGCTATACCAATCTTTGTTTGTTACTAACAGTTGTATAAAGCGAAACATATGCGAAGAAAACACTATCGTAGTGCGGGAAGGAATTTCTTATTTGATTAATGGCAAGCCGCATTACTTGTGCTAAAATATATAATATTTAAGATATAATATATTACAGTTAGTAAAGGTGAAGTCACACTGGTTCGCGTTAGCGACTGCCGCATGAAAAAGTAATTTAGATATCGAGGATTAATAATTGCACGGCAATCTTTTTCAACTTCCGAATTTAATTGGATTCTCCAGTCTTGATTGAAGCAATCACTTCCCCGGCTGATGATTCTTACCCTCCAGACTTTATCCATGCTGTGTCGTTACGCGTCATAAGTCGAGGCGTTCTTCTTTTTATTCGTCACGCCGAGTAGGGACAGGTTTCTTGCGGCCTCGCCGCTCAGATTACAATAAGCTGGGAGGAGAAAAAGCTGTGTTACTGTTCGAGCATATCTGTAGAGCAGCGTGAAGTTTTTATGCGCGCGCGTGACTGAATTCGACAATGAACAGCGAAGTGCTGTTTTTGTTCTAAACTTGCAAGTAGAATAAGAAACTGGATTATAAGATTGAAAATGTTGAGATTTCTTGTTAAAAATAATATCACAGCTTTTTTTAACACATAGTTTAATATAAAATTATATATGAGTAAACATTTGTATTAAAGTGTTCATTTAGAAGTAAGATTTTGTAAGATTTTAAATCAACGTTTGCAAGTTAAATTTGGTAGTTGCATACTCATAATAGCAAATAACTCGTGCAATAACTACATTACAGCAAATTTGCCTATAAAAATATTTGCCGACAGGTGACAACAATACAATAGCTATGAATCGACATTTTTATTTGCAGAATCAATTCACAGTTTTATCAATCATCACTAAATTTATATCAGTTTTTTTTAATTCCAGGTAAAGTAGATTTATAAGCTTTCGTTTATTCCATTTTATGTGCTTTTAAATATTAATGAATTAACAATTGTTTAAAAATTCTGATGGTTATATCAAAAGTGGTTATGTGTGTACGCAAATCAGTAAAAAGATAAATCCCATCGCGACCGCCCTTCAATTTCTTCGCAGAGTTTCAGCTTTAACCCCCCTAAGTCATAAACTTGCCGTTCGTAACTCGAGATTCTCGAACAGTATTTTTATATTACTGTGGTCGGATGGAAACGTCGTATCTCACACTTTTATACATTGGTATTAGATTCTATCTCGATCAAATTACAAAGCAAAAAAGATTCTCTCTCACCAATTCTATTCATTCCTTACTTTAGGAAATAATAATTATGATTATACAGTATGCATCATAATGGTATTGAATTATGTTGCGAAGTTATTTTTGGCCATATGTGAAAGAAGATCTGAATAAACATCTGAAAGCTAGTCGGAGTCTTTCTGAAACCGAAGTTAATCCAAGTTTAACCTGTGATGCATCGAAAATCAATCCATGATTGATTGATACTAAAGCTAAAATCATAGTTATCTGTTCACCATTTTTATGCTGATTATATTTTCTGCACTAACAACAGTTTTTCTCATACAATTTTATGAATAAAAAGTTTTGACAAATAATTTGAAACTGTTGATAAATAAATGTCAATTTACAAATTTCCATTATTCGCAATACTGATACGGCCTAAGCAATTATTGTAAGGATTTTCTATCAACTTTATAATGTATTCTAGTTTTAAGTAAAATCTAAGTTGAGTGAGATTGATTTTAGTAGTTTGTAGTTCTAAAGTTTTATTAATGATCATGTATTAGGTAATTTATTTTCTACGTATTATGAATGCATCCATTTCACTGCTACTGCTTTAGCATAATTATTTCTCGCGTAATGCTGTTTCCAAATCAATATCACATCGAGAACACGTTACGTCACGCTTCTCGCAACTTTATCGATGCTTCGGGGTCTGTGGAACGACCTAAGCCGCTAATTATCTTAGCCCCAGCTACTATGCTTCATATCTCTTCTTATGTATCATCTACAGTAAACATTAATAGTGCATCTTTAAGTAAACGAAGAAGGATAGAGAGAAGTGGGGGGGGGGTAGCAGTCAACGAGGATCAGCATAAGTCGAATTAATTTCCTACCTCGATCAAATAGAATCTCAAATGTATTCAAAGGAAGTAGATATAATCAACTAACCTAACTTAACTTAGGAATAGTTAGCGGTATTACTGGACGGTAGAAACTTAACTGATATTAACTTGTATGTATATGACAAAATTAATTTATGATACCAAAATAAACTTTCATGATTTATTTTTTTCATCAAAATCAAATAATTTTAAAATCAAGAATCGTACATTTTTGCTACATTACACTTTCGAGTCGATTTGTCCAACAAAGAGGTAGTACAAAAATACAATCAGTCCCTCACGTGCGGGTTTGCAAACTTTCGTATGCATAAGCACTGCAATAACGTACGAACTTTCTAGATGTAAAGTTGGGTTGTGCATTTGTGTAAGGATATCTCCCTACATGCATACAATTTTACGTATGATGGTTTTCTCCCGTATGTAGGTATGTGAGCATGCATTTCTCGACGACTGTGTTGCGTTCCTTAGCAAGGCTACGAACAACCTATGGCAGCTCTCGTTATCTCTCTATGTTTCGTGTGGAGAATTTATCGGTTGCCTGGCAGTGTTTGCACACGGATGTTTGTCCGACCACTGAGTGGCTTTCGCTTGAAGAGAAGGACAGAATGCCTTGCGTTAGCATTCGAGGTCAAGTGCATTAATTTCACTGCGGTATACCGTAGACCGTCAAACTGAGATTTGTACGTTTGCTGACTGGGCGAATCATCCTACTCCAATTCATGTTATCGAAAGACCGATGATTTTACACATTCGTCTAAGAGTGGTTATCGTGACTTTATTAGATCCTGAATACATACCATTTTTAATGCTTCATTTAAAGCAATATAGTAAATAAACAAAATAGCATTCATTTATAATACGTAAAATGTATCTGTTTCCTCAGTCAAATAAACTAATTATTTCAATATTTATTGAATTATTTCGAATTAAAGAAAAACATTTGAACGCAGTAGTACTATACATACAGCGTTCTGCATTCACGTCCTAATCTGACAAGATAAGGTCATTTTGTAAAAAGAGGAAACAGTTGGTATAAAGTACAAACGATGTACATCAAATAGTAAATCACTAATTTATTAGTTAGGTCTTCATGGTATCTACAAATAATTTTATAGATAAGTTAATATGCCTAACCTAACAACAGTAGTGATCGTGATTTTTGAATGTGTAAGTAATTTTAGCCAAGCCACGTTATACAACATCTAAAAAAGTGAAAAGAGGAAAAAATAAAACTTTATAGATATGATCAATCTACGCTTATTAACAGCGTACTTTAGCGCGGATTATCGGTGATTTTCATTCTCTTGAGCTTTGTACTGATAATAATATTCATGAACACCATTCTTTATTAACAGTATTTTGTCAGTAGAAAAAACGAAGATTTGTAATCGTTATTTTATTTTTGGCGTTCTTTAAACTTACAACAAATGGTTTGTACGCATGTATTTTTTATACACTTTTATAATCCGTGGTTGACCCTTTATTCCGCTTTGATCCGCATTTAATGTGTTTTTTTATTATTATTATTATTAACTTCCTTTCTTTTCGCCCATGAATGAGCTTCGAGAATTTTCGAAGAGAGCGAGCTTGATCGTGAGTATACATTTTCGTTACGTTTTCGTTGCGTTTTCGTTGTTAGACAAACGTCTTTATTGTCTCATCGCCTTATTATTTGTATTACAGTAAGCAAATGCACGTGATGTGAAATGGCGCACTGTGAACTTATTATTAGCAATCCAATGCCAATGATGGTTTAATGGAATTTATAGTGGAAAGCTGGAGAAAATTTGCAAAGAGACATATCGGTTGTCATATTATTTAAAAGATGAATAGTATTTTTCAAAATATGTCAAATCTATTTGTAAATGTTCTAACTAATTATAAAGCAACTAAGAATTATCAAGAGTTGAAATATTATATAAGCCCAAATTTGAAGTAGATATGTTAGAAAAATTATTCACGACAATTTACAAACCAAGATTTATAAAGTCCTTATCTTGATTTTAGGTGACAATTTAGCTTTGCGTTGTTTATTAGGCATTGTAGAAGGGTTCACGAATAAATATGAATGTAAATTTTGTAGAGTTCCGGCAAACATAAAAAATAAACAATGTGTTGAAGATTCAATATGCTACGAACAAAATCTAATTATTACGAAGATCTAAAGACTACTAACTTTAAACTAATAGGTAAAAATAAATGTATTTTTAATGTATAGAATGCTTTCACTCAATTGAAAATTTTTGTATTGTTATGATGTACGATATTTTAGAAGGCATGTGCCATTACGACATGCTTCTGATATTAAAGCATTTTATCTGCGAAGCTGAGTTTTTTACATCAGGAAATCTTAACGATAGGCTCTCAACTTTTTATTACAGAAGAATTGATAAGAGAAATCCTCCTCTTCATAAAGATGAACGGTGTAACTAAAGGTACAAAGCTAAAAATGACAGTAAGTGAAATGCTTACTTTGGTGAGATATTTCGGTTTGATAATAGAAGGTTTCACCCCAGAAGGAAATATTTATTGGGAATTATATTTTTATTAAGGCAAATATTAAATATTTGCATGGCGAGAATAATGTCTAAAAATACCTCAGAGTATTTGGCTGTTTTCAGAGAAAAGCATGATTTATGTTTAAAATTATCTACAAATCACCTAACAACATAAATGCACATTACCGATTAATCGAGGTACAGCACATTTTTGTAATTTATGTTTAAAAACATAATTTATTTTTGTTCAATCTAATAATACAGTATTCAAATACTAAATTAATCAAATAGATGAAATAATTTAATCATTTCTTCGAGTCAATTTGTAAAAAAAAATATTCAATAAAGTTTAATAATGTTTTATTTTTCATTTTTATTTACCTCCTTTTCTTTTCCTTCCCCCTTTCATCTCTACCAGGTTTCAATTTAAATTGGATTTTTTATCATCTACAATTTTTTTCCTCCCCCCCTCCCTCACCTGATTTCAATTTAATATTGAGTGCGCCGGTACAATATTCGAGACGATATAGCAATAGTGTACTATTACTATATAGCAGACGGCGATTCCATGTATTAGGATGTTATACCGCCAAGCTCGACCTGTCATGGCTGTCGCACCAATACATATATTGTTCGTGTGAAGCGGTATTTTTAAAATGGAAAATTCGGATAAGAAAGCTTATTACGGCAGTTTAAAAGTTGAGCAGTTAAAAAAGTTGTTAAAAAAGAAAAATGCTAAAGTAAGTGGACGTAAAGCAGAACTAGTAGACAGGTAAGTTAAAATACAGGTTATTTATTGTTAATGTATGTATTCCTCTCCATATTGCAATAATATACTGAATTCAAAGGGGGGAGGAAAACGCTGGTTACAACTTCCAGTCAAAAAATAAACAACAAGTTCATTCTTAGTCAATAATTTGGCGACGTTTCGTCCTTGATGGGGACCTCTTCAAGCCAAAAGCTCTTAATTTAAGGAGGTTATTTTAGTGATTATGTTTTTGGCTTGAAGAGGTCGCCATCAAGGATGAAACGTCGCCAAATTATTGACTAAGAATGAACTTTTTGTTTATTTTGGAAGTTGTAACCAGGGTTTTCCTCCCACCTTTGAATTCAGTATATTACAGGTTATTTATGTATGTATTTTTGTTTTTTAATTGTAATGTATATTAATTGTAATGTATGTAATTTTGTATTTGAAATATTAGATTAATATTTTATGATAAAAACAAGGACTTTGGCTATGAGAAAGTAGATGAAGATGATGTGATAGACACTCCATCCCCAATTAATTATAAGGATATACATTTATCTAGTCCACTACCTCTTTTTACAAAAGATCGTTTGACGATATTTTTAAATAAATATGATAAAACTACAAAAAAGTAGGTGTAACGTATAACAATGGATTTCTTAAGTACATGCGATACTCCTGGGAAGGTATGATATTTTAAATTATCTTTTTAATTCATAATGTTTAGTTTATAAAATATTATGTTTTGATTGCAGGTTCATTGTACTTTTTTAAAACTGCCTGTAAATCAGAAATGAAAAAACGCAGTATGCCATAGACATATGCATGACCATGGATGGAGAAATCCAAGGAAGCAGTTGTGATTGTCCAGTTGGTCGTTCAAAAGAAGCACACTGCAAGCATGAATTGTCAGTGCTTTTAGCAGTAATTGATCTTAAAAAAAATCATAAGATTATACTGGAAGCAACATGTACAGAAGTTTTGCAAACTTTCCATCGACCAACAAAAAAATACAATTTGTCACCCATGAAAGCTGAGGAGTTTCGAAGAAAACAGTCAATAGTTGTATGTTCGTACCAAGATGATATAGATTATCAAATTTGGTATCGAAACTACTTTAGAAACATTATTATTTCAAGAGGTTTTAATTCTAGTATGTCAATTAAGCAAATTGTAGAACCAGCTAATATAAATGCAGTCGAATGGGATCACTCCTTATATACCAAAAATAGTAATGCTGATCGTCTCCTAAAATCATTGAATTTACTTGATCCATCACAAGATGCTCTTATTCAAATAGAATTGGACACTCGTAATCAAAGTATTTGTAAGAAATGGTATTCAGAACGTAGCTTAAGATTAACAGCAAGACTATAATTCATGCTGCAATAAGTACATGAATGCAGAAGGTGCTAAATCATTAATGAAATAGATTGTAGATCCCATTCCATTTACATCCAAATCTACAGAACATGGGAAAATGTATGAACAAAGAGCCGTAGGTAAATTCCAAGAAATGTATGGAAATTCAGTAGAAATAAATGCCTGTGGATTATTTATTCCTGTAGATCGTCCATACCTTGGTGCCACACCAGACCGGTTACTCTTTGATAACTCCTCTTGAAAATAGGTGGAATTATTTATGCAATTCTGTGTTTTTATTGTGTACCGCATTGTTACAAATAATACCATAATATAGCATATGTTTATCTCCTCAGTTATTGCTTTACGACAATTTTTTTTTTCGAGCTGACTAAGTATTGTTTTTTAGTATATTCGTGTAAATATTCATTTACGCTTTTCGTTGTGTATTCCTGAATTTTGCTTTAATAATATTATAAAACCATGATTTTGGGGTAGTAATGCAACAGATTTATCAAAAAAACCGTTTATCGTAGGTTTAACATCTGCCTTTAGTTTTATATTTAAAGCTTTTTTTTCGTTTACCTGTTATTTATAAGGTGGTCGCATAAATGTGCTTACGTAGACTTTATATTCTTTTTATCTCCGTACTGATCGTAATACATGAATTTTAATACAATGTTAAGGATACACGAATTTTACTACAATGTCTCTTATAATATTTTGATCTGTCTCTCTCATAAAATAAGTAATTTTTCCGCAGAGTAGAATCATCAGTACAATTTGTAATGCTATAGTCGTCACTCATCATGATGATCAACTCCACTACCTTAGAAAGTAATGACCACTGCATCATTATTAACGTGGACAATAACACCATGGTGGCCCACATGAGAAAAATGATCGTAGTAACCACAAAAGTGTCCACAAAATCCCTAGGAAGTGTTACTATATTACTATAGATTTTGAATAATAATATTTAATTTAGTCAACAAAAAACAACGTTTTTGTATCTACTGCTATTATAGCTAAATTAGTTACGTAATACTTAACGTACACATCTTCATGGCTATTATTTTCACAACCAACACCGTTCTCATCTACCTTAAAGAATAAAAGAGCATTGTCATTCACCGGAAACGCGCGAGAGTACCCTCTGTCCCTTCATCCCCTTACATTACACGGTTGAACATTTTTACTATTGCAAGATTTTATAAAAAGAATTTGATAATAATTATCGTCTTTAAAAAAAATGATAGCCTTTGTTGTGAAGCATTTAATACGTGATTCTAATTGATTGTTAAGTAAACATGATTATGGTTACCATGTATTCATAGTTCATCACTGATATATAACCAAAGATAACCCAAATCGTTAAGTTTCTTGTAAAATAAATAAATGATGTATCTTAAATCATTTGTGACAGGTTGCCCTTGAAAATTTCTTAACAACCAAACTTTTCCATGTGACAATGTTTCGTCGTTGGTATAGAACCCTTTCAAACCAAACTTAGACGTATAAAACAAAAATTAAAACTATGAGGCGCATCGCCACGTGTCACAAGCATTTCCAGCTAGTCAATAAGCGAGAACCAAGGCTTGAAAAGGTCCTATATCAAGGACGAAACGTTGCCATATGAAAAAGTTTGGTTATTAAGTAATTTCCAAGGGCTGCCTCTCACAATTGAATCAATATATATCATTCAATCATGGAGAGGAATATTCATGATAATAATTATAAATTGTTTAAAAAATGACTATATGTATCTCTTCGAGCTACTCAAAAAGTTTTGTTCATTTTTTAAACAATTACAACATCCAGCGATAACTTCATTAACAATTATAATTACAAATATACAGCCGACAGAATAATTAAGCCGGCTTATGTATTACTATAACTTTTCATAGGATTTTGAATATTTTTCTCAGCGAAAAAAATTCACTATAGGCGATGAGTTATAAAATAATAAGTGATGATCACATACCCCAACGCGACTCAGCCACTTCCCCGTATCCCTATTTTTAGCGACATAAGTATCATTTTATCTTGAAATGTACGGTTGCGTGGATCATCATAAAAACGAATTCCTCCCGTGTGCTAGCATCATTATGCTGCTCGCCAAAATTCCTCCCACGAAAATATTCCTCCTTTCACACAGTGATATTCTCAAAGCTCTATTTTTAGCTGAAAATCCTTTTCGGGCGAGAGAAATCGTAAAATAAAGCATGAATAAGTTACCACTGAAAGAATTGATAAAAGTACCACAACGGAAAACACAAACAACAGCTTTCAGAGACATATTCATCGATTTGATACATTCAACAAACATATTTCTTTTATTCTGGTGAGTGTATAGAACAGATTTGGATGTTTTCCTTTTGATTTTATTATTTTATTCGACTTGAGTATTAACAATTTATTGTATTTACTTTTAATATATGTTTAATTTTTTTTTAACTCTAGAAAAAATTCAAGTTTGCATTTGACAGACTGGGTTAAAACTAAAACAAAAGTAAACTAAATTTTCGGTAGAACCGGACTGAACCAGTAGGATTTTCTGTATTTGCTTTAGCGATGAGAACGAATATTTGCATTTCACTTAGAATATTACCCATTTTTATGAGCTTCAAAAGTATGTTAATGTAATTAATAACATAATTATTATATATTTTTATATAACATTAAAAATTTATATTATTATTATTGTCGGGAAACTAACTTTGTCGAAAAACTCTTGCAAATATTGTGAACGGATACAAAAACGATGGAATGAAGTTATATGCTATGGAGAGATAAGCCCAGTCTTTCTTTACGCCAGAGTAATTAATTTTTCGATATCAATTTGTATTTTACTTTTTATTTGAGCTAGATGCAAAAATCAATTTTTTTTTTTTATTAACTAATTGATTTAAATTTTTCAGGAATTTAAATAGGTTAGTTGGCTAAGACATTATAAAGATTTCAAGACGCATAAAAAATTGCTTACATTCAGTAATATTTAAAAATCTTGGCTGCTTGCGATTTATATTTAGAAATACAAATCATCAATACATTGAAATATAACCAAAAAGTAATGAGTATTGTCAATTAAATCAGACCGAAAGTTTTAATCTCACAACAAACAAAATTAGATATTAACAGAGATGTTGGAGAATTATCGATCTCCCCGAGACAAACTTGAAAGAAAAAATGACTACGCCTTCATTTCAACGTTTCGGCGAACATTGTCACCCTCATCAAGAAAATTGTCAATAATTTATTTTTGTAAATGTAAAATACATAAATGATTTATAAAAATGTCGTAGAATTATAAACTGACATAACTGAAGCAGCGTCAAATTTTTAAATTTATGGTTTTTCCAAACAGAAAACACTGCCACATAGAAAAACTTAATTTTTTTAATTTTTAGAATTGGAATTATGTTTCAATTTTTCAGTATGTTCTGCGATGACATTGTTTTTAGATTTTTTGTATTCATCAACACGTATACACACATTTCTCTTTGTCTGGCCTACGTTACTGGCTATACAATTATTACATTTTAATTTGTATACTAAATTTTTTTCTAATTCTTTCTGTTTTTTATCTTTCCCTTTAATAATTATATTGTTTATTTGACTCTGTATTTTGGGAATGGCTGGAATATTGTTTGTTTTTAAAGAATACTGTAAATGTTCATAAAAATTAGATATTATTAGACAAGCTTTACAAAAATTATAAATTATTATAATACAAATACAGTATTTTTGTGCAATAAAAATTTTTGTATTTAGTATTTATGATCTAAAAAGTTCCAGTGTCTTTTATTTTGAACGTTTGATAAATCGAACAGCTTTTAAAATAGACAGTTTTCAGAGTGTATTAGACTCTCGCTATTTCAAGAGAATCAGCGCGCGCGCAAGTACAAAACCTTTCCATTCGAGTTATGAGAAAACTAGCTTGGTTTCTTTGCATTTCCGTGTAGCCCTCTGAGTCTAGTGGCTGCTCTCGCAATTTTAATCAGAAACGATTGAGCGCACATAGTGCACAGGTGTACCTGAATGAAATTCAAGAGTCATAAGGCACGCGTGACTCCGTACTTTGAATCTGGCGCTAGCTTTGGAGGATGATGCTCCCAGGAGAACTCTTATGCGACACTGTGACACTGCTCGTGCTTGCGTGAGTAAGATAGACAAGTTTTGAGGGTTGAAAGTGGGTAGGCAATCACCGCTCCAGCGTCATTATGCAGAGAGAAACCAAGCCGTGCTACTTGCCTGGCGGTGATTAAATTCGTCGAGCAGGAGGCTCAAGATGCAGCTGACCTCCTTTCACGCGTTCGCCCAAATATGAGAGGCTACATATTCGGCAGCTGGATTCTAGTTTATTTTTTGAATTAAAAACGAGGTGCACTCTATACTACAAAAATAATTCAGCTAAGGCGGTATTGCGATATAGACAATTTTTTGTCCCACATTTGCGAAAAATGTACTTTACACTGATTTATTTCATTTAAAATGAACGTAATTAAGTACGAGTAAGTAGAAGCTTGTTTAAATTATTATTATTATAAAGGCAGAACTGATCTTTTTTACGAAATGGTATAATAGATAGATGTACATAAAGCCGGCACAGTATAATTTGTCGACCAGTTTACTCAATTAATTTTGGACTGATGGAGATTTTAATCCACAACACCGAAACGTATGGTTGTAGTAGAAAATTGCGGCGTTAACATGAAGTAAGATTTATTTTTACTTTTTAGGCTAGAGAGGAGGAAGCGCTACAAAAATTTGTTATAAAAATAAGTTATTCATACTGTTAAGATTTAACTCTCGTGAAAATTTAAGTTTCAGAAAAATTTAATAGTCAATTTTTTATATAAAACATTGAAGGTATTTGCAAGATTGAGAAGGGAAACATTTACCATTAATACTTAAACTTATTTTATGTATCAGTTGCTGTAAAATACGTATTTGCTTTAAATTGAAATTTTCACATTGTGAAAGGACTCTTTTATTTCTAAATGTGAATCTATTTATTTGTTTATCATAAATACAATTCCTCTTTGCAGTCAAGAAATTATTAAAGCAAGGCTTTGCACCTTTTTATAAAGAAACTTGCAGTCAGAAGAATACAAAGGTGCAAAAATATTATTTGGATATTGCTTTTTTCGTCTATTATGTGAGATCAGCATGGTATGAGCGTAGAACAATTTTGCAGCTTTTATTTATATTAAAATATTTCTGGCAATATGTTGGTAATCAAAACAAAAGTTCACTTTTTGCCTTTTCTTTATCTGCAGGATATACTTATGAAATCCAATCATGATTAGATATCGCCATCAATTGATTATATTTGCTGTAGTAATAAATAAAAAGATATACTTTTATTTAACTCACTTTTTGAGTTTTTGAACGTTGTTGTTCATTAGTCTCTATAACTAATTTACGAAATTTATTGTTTACAACTTTTTTCTCACGCTCTGAAACTTCATCAAACTTCAACTGAGTCTTTATTTGAGTAATGTCTATCAATACACAACATTTCTGATTTACCAAACGACTAATTACGTTTTATTTTAAGTAAATATACGAAATTTACAGATGAGAAATTAGTTTGATGGAAGCAATTTGCTAGCTGTAAATTAGTAGTAATTTTTAGGTGTATATGATTGCTATCAAGAAGTGTTTCATCGCAATGATGAAAGTTAATATTTCACTTTTAAACATACTGTACATGAATTATAATATATTACTTTTTTATAATTAACTATAAGAATCAGCCAGTGCCTGCTTCTTTTCTTTCTCCTATAAGCAGAAAGTGGTAAGTAGTTCACATGTATACAAATAATACAATTATCTGACCTCCTTTTAAGATGAAATTGCACTCTATCGGTTCTGAAGTAAAGTAAGTAAACAGTTCTGTTGCTAGCTTTAGCTTCTTGCATAATCGAATAAAAACTTTTTTTTAATATTTAAAATTAATAATATTCTATTGATTTAAATTCCAAATCGTTCATAGTTCTGAATACACAAGTTTACAATTCAGCTTCTTTTTAGACAAATTTGCAACATCTCGGATTCCATTTCGTATAATACACCTGCATCAAGTAGTTTTAACAAAATCTTAAGAAACATATTTATTCAGCATGTTGAACACATCTTATTATACACATGAAATGAACCCTTGCTAACACGCGCACTCGCAAGCTTTTCAAAAGCATTGTATCTTCCATCTCTTCGTATATGGATATTTCTTACTTTATTCTATACTATTTTATATCTATCCAAGTTGGCTCTACCTGTGCGAGAGCGTCAAGAAATCGTGTGCTCGACAGGGAACTTGTAAAAAATTGCCTCTTCCAATGGTGAAGCCGAGATAGGAACTGTTAAAATAAAACCGAGATAAAACGAGGTGCCAGCGAGTGAAGGAAGAAAGGTAGAGAAGCAGAAGATTGTTGTAGAGAAGTAGGTCGCTGAATATCGCGAGATCCGGGGGCTCTGAATTTCAAAGGTGCACTATCCAGCCAGAATTTGTTTTCCCGAGGAGACTATAACGATTTGTAGCGTTGCAACGGCGGGCTTCGCGCACAAGTTACATTAATGTATGAATGCACAATCGGAAAAAAGTTTTCAAACTTTTACCGCATACCCGAGCTTATTTCTCGACATGATGAGAGCAAACAGTTCGGATTGGAAATTACAAAATTCAAGTGCTATTGATGTTTGGAATTTACTCAGTAGTTTTATATTGAATCGAATTTTATTGATATTTACGATAGCATTTCTTTGCGTTTGCAAACTAAAATCAAATTCAAGAATGAACAAATTTAATATAAATCGATGTACGTATTGTCTCCTCAATATGCATAGCAAATTTTAAGGAAACAGCATCAATTTTCGTAATATTTAACCCATTCTTGCGAGTACTTTAAGCTTTGTACAAAATCTTTGTGAGTATATAGCAATACAGATTGCTTGGGGTCAGAGTTCGACATAAACGTCAATGTTTATAAAAGCAATCGAGTATGCCAGAATATTGGCATATTGAAAGAAATACGCCAACGAATCTCACCGCAATCTGAGTGTTTGGTCAACAAACTCGACTTCTCTCGAATTTTCCGACGTACTCAAAGAACTTGGGCAACCCTCTAAAAACTTCTGATAACCGGATCATGCGCCGCTCCCATTGCTACCTTCTCTCTTCTCCCCCCTCCCCTTCCTCCCCTCTCTCTCCTCACTCTCTCTGGTTTGTACATATATGTATGCCGCAAACTCTCCGGGAGTTTCTATCTTGTACAATACACCGATGCTCGGTATCCATCAGGGAAAAGGTCGCCGCCGAGTCACGCTCGTGGAAGAGAATCATCGGTGTTTCCCTCCCAAGCGACCACTGACCACAATATAGGCATCACATCGGCGCAGTATAGCAGAGCGGCAGCCAATTTTCGCTCTAAATCGCAGCCACCGTCCCACCTTCGACTTCATAACGGTGCGCGCGAAAACTCATCCGCATTTCATCTCGCTCTCGTTTCCTTTCATTCTCTGGAGGTTTTCGACCTCTCACACATTGCCACCTCTTATTGTCCTAGAAAGGAAATTCTTTTTAGCGTTGATGCTGCGCAGTCCTTTATTCCAGCCATTTATATCTGTTGAAACTGAAAAGAGGGTATGAAGGAACGTTCAAGCGTGGAAAAAGTCATTTGTCAACTATTTGAAGTGGATTCAAGCTTGTCTAAACGTATGTTAGAAGATTCCGTGTTACGTGTAGAATATCATAAATGCTATTGCGCATTTCAGTTCTGCGATTTAATTATGCTGCCATAAAAACAAGTGATCCAAACAAGTCATCAAAATTTTAAAATCGACTATTTTCGTAAATAGCTGAATCCAAGTGCATTCGATTTAGACGAATTTATATTTAAATGAAAGGTTTTTGTTGATTGAAAATTTTATTGAGCATACGGCCTGCTTCTGAAACTGTTACATGAACGGAAAAAAGCTGAAAAATTAACGTATTTTTTCAGATTTTTTCTCGTAACTTTTTATTGGCACAGAGTGCCGATATTGTACGGTCATTTTTCTTTTTATGTATGTCATAAAGAGTGTAAAAAACCTAGTTCCATCAGTGTACTCTCAAAATTACTCAGTTTCCCCCTTTGAACTAGACAGAGTCAGATTCTCCGTAGATTTCCACATATGTATCCATATTACTTGAAAAATCACAGATACTGGTTTCTTCATTTTTCATCTCAATACGGAAGGTTCCCAACACTTTGTCATCGCTTTTCCGTTATATTTATGACAGACAGCTTGGGCGAAAAAAAAACACAACGGCAAGCATTTATTTACCTGTCTATATGAGACTTCGGAGCACTTCATATATATCATAGGCGGCGAGAAGTGTACAAGCTAGCTAGCGAGAGTATCAATCGAAGATTGTATTACAGTTCTCTTCTTTCCAGAACTGAAGTAAAAAGGTATTATCGTCATAAAGAAATATTTTTATAATTTTATAATCTCATATTGCACAAGAAACTATTTTCATTAAAATTTGTCTATCTAGCTTGAATAAAAACAAACGATTTTGATAATGTGAAGTAATGTGACGATAATAATGTATAATACAACAATTTCGAATTATTATAACTATTTGTTACAATTATGCATCTTTATACATAACTTGTGATCTGTAATTACAAAATTAATATTCACATCGTAAATACAAGAAAAGTATGCTATGAATTTGATGTGAAAATTGATTGAATAATTTTATAATTAGTCAATTGCATGTCATGAAATATTTTTCGATTAATTGAGGTATTTGCAAAATATAAGTTGTGGGAATATAAATTTTATAGTTAAAAATAGTATATTATACAACGGGTACGGAAAGGGTTTATTTCCGAAACGAGAAGTTGCAACACGAGCCGAAGGCGAGAGCTGCAACGAGTTTTGGAAAAAAACCCTTTACGTACCAGTTCCACACGATATTTTATGCTACAACAATCTGAAAATCAGAAACGAAGTTGCGATTTTCAGGTTAGAGTTGCATAAACGTATATTCGTTTAGATTTTGCGCAACTGTATCAAAAATAAGTGAACAGAATAGAATCTGTCGTCTAGGCAACGCGCGCTAATCATAGTTGAGTGCCGGCAAAATCAGATTTTACAAAATTTTATTTTCAAACTGAAGTTACAAAGTTCACTTTTTTTATAAGTAAAGCGGTTTCATAAAATCTGTATGATTGTTTGACACTCGGGTGTACTTGTTCAGAATAGAATGGTCCAGCGAGAATCATAAAAAAAACTGAAGAGTCATTATTCGGACTATAAGGATCCTAAAGTATAGGACAGACAACATATTGCGCAAATAGAGTCGAAAAGTGCAGTTCAAACTCTTCAGTTCCTCTGGATTCGATTTTTACGGTAATTTTTTATTTTGTATCGAGGTCAATATCGATTTTTTAATAAATAAAATTCAACGATCTACTTAAGGCTTTTGCTTCGGCACAGTTTGAATTTAATAATTTTACGATTTTCCATCGCAGAGTCAAGATTGAGTTTTTAATAAATGAACTCGATTCAAGGGGTTTTCTTCGACGTTTTATTAATATTAATATACCTGCCGTTAAGTGGAAGCACGTTTTTCGCGGAAGGACGTGTAAAATTCTATTTCACATCCATCTCGTAATGTTCATCTCTCCGTATAATTCTTACATTGGGATTCATAGCGCGCACCTTACACTATCACTCTTACTTTTATAAACGGTCCAATTACATTCCTGTTTCTATGCTCTCCTCGGAGTTTTCAATGCATTTGTATTCGGGGTTGGGACGCGAACCATAGAAAGGATCTGCAACTCAACCACGTACAAACAGGAGGAGTTTAATTGCACGGAGAGGGCGCCCAGCGCGCCACTTGAGAAATCGCTCGAATTGCAGCGATCCTTGTGCCTGCAATTGCCTATTAGGCAAGAAATCGATGAGTATTCGCATATTGGTGTTAAAATTTTACGTTCGATAGTTAAAAATAAAAGAAGTGAATTTTTAAAGTTAATTTTATGTCTCGGGTACGGTATCAATCGATAAGTCACGAAAATAATTTTCGTTTGCTTACGCTATTGATATTGAACATATTGCAAAATGTCAATTAGCGGGAAATGCTGAAGCAGTAATATTTTTGAAAAGCGTAGTTCAAATATTTTGAGGCTTGCCATTCTTCAAAGTACTTGAAATTTAATTCAATAATTTTTCTTGAATTTATATATAATAGTTTCTATTCTAGCATTTCTTTCAGTGAATTGTGTATTTATATATATCAGCAGAGGTAACCTACTAGATAGTAATACAAGTTTGTGAATACGTATTCATAAAAGATCTTCTGTATTATACTGTAACTTATTCGAAAGTTTTCAAGTGACATTTCATGAGAAACAAGATTCGCTAAATATATACGCTAACTCGATATGTTAATATACTTCATTAATTAGTAGTTAGCTACACATCGCTCTAGCAGAGTAACTAAGCGTCTTCAAGCCTGTAATTAATGCTCGCGACGTTGTTATCCTAATCGCGAAAGGTCGGCAGAACTTGCTACAACTATACTGCGTGCCGATATGTTTCTACGTGAGGGATAGTGTAGGAGGAAGTGAGAACCATCTGGGGAACCGAACTGATTGCCGTAGAGGACCTTGTTACGGAAAGTCTGAGATCCTTAGTTTTATTAAGTTCTCGTGATTGCTGTGCCAAACGACAATCGCATTAATTTCTAATAAAAATATTTCATACATTTTGATGTTCAATAATTTTCCAATTCAGCTGAAAATTTTTCCAACTTTATAAGTTTTATCGATTCGACAAATTTTATCAAACCATGTGTATGAAAACATGAGGTTTTCTCTCCAAAAATTTTAACGAAAAAGCCTCGATATTTTGATCAGGTCTGTAAACAAGGTTTTTTTCATTACCGATTTGTTCAATTTATCTTGAAATGTCGAACTTTCAAAGTGAGCATAGGAAAAAGTATCGCAAAAGTCATTTTTTACTTACTCCTCTGTCTTTTCTCACTGTTTTAAAAAAACCTAATGAATGAAGCAATATAGTACAAATATAAAAATATTACTTCCTTTAAAAGAATCAAGATATGCACTGATATAGGCGCATCTGGTAAAGTTAAATAATCATCTACAGTTAAGTTAAAAATTAGTTTATTTGAAACTAGCAGCGCCAAAACCTCAGCAAACTTACGCATTCCCATCGAGAACAAACATGCAAGTTTCATGCTCGTGCGAAAGAGTGAAGGGAAAAATATAAAAGTGAGGCTCTCGCGACAAGAAGGGACGGTGTGGGAAGGTAGAACGAGAAAAGGCTCACTTACACTCGTATGACAAACACGTCGTGCAACACGTAGGTACATAAAACGTTTGGGCTTGCAGGATGAAAACATGGGAGAAGCGATACCTTCCCGATTTCTTTCTTCTTTCCCTCTTTAATATCCTTCCAGACTTTTCCTCGATACTCCTTCCCGGCAGGAAGTCCTGGCGAACCGCCGGGGCTCAGCGGTGACGCGGACACTCTGCTCTGGCACACGAGTCATGTACGAAAGACATTGGCTGACGTTTTCGACGACACTTTGGCTCCTTTTTCTTTTTCTTCTATACTTCTTCTTCGTCGTCGTCTTCGTCTTTCTCTTCCACCTAAACTTCCCGTGATAAGGCAAAAAATATGAAGGTACGAGAAAGGTTGTTTTGATAAATCTCTATAAAATATCCCCGGGCTCTCGTCTATCTAGCCCTTACAATAATTGACTATAGTGAGTGTGTATATATTAGTATACGTGCGTATTTTACGCATCCTTGTATATATGTATATCTATATATATAAGTATATATAACTTTTCTGGCCCCTTCTTTGCGAGAACGCTGCGCCGGACGAAAAAGGTTCAAGCGTACATGTAATATTTCTTCGCTGGCTCTTTCTCTCTCTCTCTTCTTAATCTAATTTATTCTGTTCTATAGGACCACCGGGCAAGTCGTTTCTCGCGCTAATACGTATGATCCGTCATCTATTCTTCCGGAAAGGCAACTACTGCTGCTGCTGAATGTTTCTTACAGACTGCCGTTTAGATCGTCCGCGTAGCTCGCGACGGAAATTCATTGGTCGCAGCAGGTAATTTTTCTTATGAGGGATCGTCCTCGCTTTGCTCCAACCATCGAGTCTGCTCAGTTTCGCCTCCAGTACTCTGTATAGCGCCACCGCCGCGAAGCTGCTGCTGCTCTTACGTCTACTTCTATTTTCGCTTTTCTCGTCGAGCTTCAAAGTCGCTGGAAATTGAATAGAATTATCTCGTGAGGCTAACTCGGAGATACCGTAGACGGCCTCGGCAAAGTATAATTATGACAGAGTCTCTCGCTTGTAGTCTTCCCGATGCTCGCGCTCTCAGCAGCTGCAGGAAACTATATTATTTTAATATACTTTGAATTTTAATGTTCGAAAAGAAAATTTGGCCAAAGCGATGGAAAAGTACTCATTCAGTAAAGTGAAATGTGCAATTTGAGGACTATCTATACGTTTGCTATGAAGCGGGAATCTTTTATTGGGTGTTACTGTGTATGATGTCAAATTGTGACAACTTACTAAATTTATTATATTGTTTAATATAACTGCCTTCCTAAATTTTTTAGCGTGTTTAATCGTTCGAGTAACAGCATAAATAGAACTTCGGGATTCCAATTGCTGATGTAACATTTACATTTTCTTTATACACTGACATGTGATTCTTCACAATAAGTTTGTTTTATTCAAATAATTTTGTTCAATGACCTATGATTTAGATTTCATGTGAACCTCTTTATTAAAAAAAAATTCGTATATTTTTATTTTCATAACCATAAAAAAAACTAATGAAAAAAGTTGAAACCTTTCATGCTTGAGCCGATAGATGCATTAAATCTTTAAAACTTTTGAAAAATTATGAAATAGAAAAACATTATTTTCCATGCATCATTTTCTGCTCTCAACCTGATCATATTTTTTTATTGATCACGAGAATTTTTTTTTAAATAAAAATAAAATGTTCTCGTTAGCAAAATAGATTATAAAACTATAACTTTGGTTCTTAATAAACTGAAAAAAATAGCTTTAGCCTGAATGGTAAAGTAAATGGTGGTCGGCTAATTGTATTTTAGCTGTATATAATAGATCGATTTACCTCGGCAAACAAAGTAAACTCATAAGTGACTTTTTTATTGACGAATAGCCCAACTCGACCCAATGCTAGAGCATTTGACTCGCAAGCCATCATGTTAGTAACATGAACAATTAAACTAATCTTTTAGATTTGATGAATCGATTAAAATGTTTACTTTCAATATCCTGAAAAAGTTTTTTAACATAAGGTTTGACGTCAGATTTAGAAGAAGTACGAGTAATATGATATGAGATAAAAATTAATTATTGATCCTCCTATCTCGTGAGACTCTACTCCGCTATTCCATCTTTATATTTTTTCGATATGACCAAGCATATAGAAATAATGAGATAATAAGATATGCTTTGTAACAATTTAAGCTTCAGCATCAGAAAGTAAAAGCCTCGTTGAGGGATATCTACAATCTATATGTAAATCAAGATTAAATAGTAAAAGTCACTTCCTGCAGTAGCTGAGCGCAAAAGTACACCAGTGAGTGTTGTAGAATTAAATTTAGAGTGATTGATTACATTAAATTACTACTATACTGTACAATTACTGCTTTTTTCTTTCTTTCGAATTCCGAGTCGAATTCAGTTTCTATTTTACATGTCTTCAATCAACGTTGAACCGTTTCTCATTTTCTAGAAAATATTATTATTATTTCTCTTTTATACAGAATAAGCCCTTAGCTCACAAAACAAACGGCAATTGCATTGTTCCGATGTGCAGACGTAAACAATGAAAATCAATGCGATATGACCTACAAATATTTTTTCAGCATCGTTATGTTTACCCTTCAATATACCAGAAAAAAATCCGTAATACCTGCTATTTCCATCATTGGTTCGAAGCAGTGCCGACAACTTGCGGCTTTATCGACAAATGTCATCTCTTCTTATTTCCCTTCGTACACCCGCAGTAGTCAGTAATCGTTTGACCGAAATCAGACAAGACAGAAAGAGTAAAAGTAAATTGAAATACATTCCCATAAGTCGAATTCTCTATAAATATTGCACTTTTCGAGGGTCCAGAAATCGAAAATTTTTTTTAAAGCTAGAGCTTTTAGATCAATCGGACTTTCTTCTGTAAGCCAAAAGATGATAAAAACTGCCGAACAACATGGGAAATATAGAACATGAAAATTTAACATGGAGAGATTTGTCGACAAAAAAGAGAGATTCGGCTATTCGAAGTTTTATTATTTTTTTTTAATGGACATAGCTTTTGATCAGAGCATCGAATCTAGCCATATATATCTTTTAAATTAAAGCTCTTTTGTTGTACTTTATTGTAGTGCAATTTGAAATTTAATTTTTGCCTCGGGAACATTCGCAGTTGTTACTATTCCAGTATTTTGACATATTAATTTTTTGTAACTTTCCCCATAGTTCTTTGTATTTTTGATGATTTTTCGGCTTACAGAAGAAAATTCGATCGGTTCGAAACCTCTAATTTTAAAAAAAACTTTCAATTTCTGAACCCCCGAAAAATGCAATTTTTTAGGAGCATTTGACTTATACTTGCTTTTTATATCTTTTTCAAGAGTGATAATCGTCACTCTTAGCAGTTCTCCGATTTCTCCCAGTCATGCAAGCTCCATATTCATGAGAAAAGTGATTTCGTCGTATACTACGAGAGGTTTAGTATTCAAAATTATGAATT
>JACCIB010001645.1:0-26245 GCA_018906965.1 Philotrypesis tridentata | reverse complement strand
CTGTGGTGCAGTTTTTCTGTGTAGAATTTATTTGTGTAGTTATTCCATGTACCGTGCAGGCCAATTTTTGTGTACAGTATGCCCGGTGTCGTTGGATATGTGTCGGAACTTTTGGCAGTATGGCATAAAATAATGTAATTCATAAAATAACTAGTTAGTGATTTTTCAGATACTAATAAAAATCACTAGATATAAATGATGTATATAGTACTGTTATTCTGAAGCACATTTAAATTCTAACAGTAAACGAAATTTGAATTTCGGTTTTTCTATTTATTCTGTTCGTTTCTATGTAGATCTTGATAATCACCCCCTCGCTTTGTCCATATTTTTCCATCATAATACTATGACACTGGAGGTGGAGGTGTAACAATACAACGTTGTTGTGGTGTCGTAGCTGAAGAATATAGTTTGAAACAGTGAAGTATTTAATAGCAATCATTATATCGAACACTGCAAACCGTTGTAGAAATAAGTGCTCGCAGGAATAAAAGTTCGCGCTTATCGAACGTAAGGGAGAAATAATTACGCGACGAATGTACAAGCGCCAGCGTACTTTTTATATTTAATGAAACGAGACTGTGTTGCATCTCCGGCGACGCGCAGTGTATTGAAAAGAAATACAAAACGTTTCATCGTTCATGCGCCATTACATCAATTGCTCGTGTTACATATGTAAAATGCAACATCTTGCTTCGAGACCGACAGCTACGCGTACGACGAGCAATGGCGAGAAAAGAAGATGGTGACGTATGGTTTCACATTTTGTTTTTAAAGTTATCAAATGTAAGTAAAACTAAGTTTACGTGCATGAGTGCGTATGCGTGGCCTTAGATGTATGGTAGTGCGATCATCGAACGTTCTTTAACTTTTTCTTAGCTACCAGTAATGTCGAGTCCTTTTAACAAACGGGCTTTCACGTTGCAATCGTTCACCTATTATTTCAGCGCTTCCATGGAATCAGGCCAGGATACGCCGCTTCGAACGGTGAGGAGTTGTCTTCGATTCGCTTTCGTCCTACCGGTATTCGTCATAATTATGTTCGTCAACGCACCCCAAACTATTCAGATTTTCGTGGTCGACGGAGATTTGAATGTTATTGTTGATCTGCTGACGCTGGCCAGTCTTCCTTTCGGTATTGCTGTAGCTAAACTGTTCAGCCTCAGCTAAAATCAGAATCGTATAAAAATAAATTCGCGATGCACGCGGTAATGTATATGTTGGAATGTAGTTGGTCGATAATTAAGGATAATCACAATGTTTTTTAACGATAAAATAAATAATTTTTAACGGTACGAGGGTAATCTTAGGTGTAGAGAATTAAAAAAAAAACTAAAAATGTCTTTATTTTACAAATTATTTTTTCAAATTATTTACAATGTATAACATTCTTGAGAGGACAATCATCACGTCTAATGTGTATCACGCATACACATTGCACATAGATATTGCACATGTTTATTAGACGTGAAAATTTTCGCTTCAAAGAATACAAGGTTATAAATAATTTGGCTTCTACAGGTCGTCAAAATGTCGTCTTAAAATGTTGTCTTAAAATCAAGATATTGGTACACACTTTGACAATTTTTCATTTTATAATTAGTAATTTATCAGTTATTAGTACTGCTATCCGACGACCTGAAGAACACGAGCAGAAAGTCGGATCTTCGGCTGATGTGGCGCAATGCTCGCAATTCCCGAAAATTTTCTATCCTTTGCATCAATCTCGACGAGGGCCACAGTCACAGCCAACACAGCGCGAATGTTTAACATCGTTTACTCGACACGATCGGAGGCAGAGAGCTTCGGGATGGAGAATATACGAAACCTCTGTACTTTTACAGGAAATTTCCGTACTACGCGCAGTCGAGTTCGAATTACGAGATAACGTGGGCGCTGAAAATTTTGGCAACGATTGTAGCCGCCGGATGTTTCATGGCGGTCGACGTTCTTTTCGTTACACTGGTGCACAACTGGACAATTCGCAGAACGTGTTCCGAAAAATTGGCGAAGTTAGCTTTGAAAAGGAAATGCAATTTGTGAGTATACTATTGCAGTTAATCAGGAGACATCGGAAAATAAATCAATAAGATTTTTTTATATGATCTTATACATCAAATATATAATTTTAAAATATGCGTCGCAATGACTTCCAAATATATTATTTATTGCATATAAATAAGTTTTTTTTAAGATTTATTACAAATTATGTACGTTAAAAAAACGATTTATTTAAAGATTTGCAGATATCATATAGAATGTATCTTCAATATGATGTTCTTATTTCATGTTTTGTCTTATAAGCTTCTTCTCTGTTTACAGGGATATTTATTTGTATAATGGTACGTGCACTTTTACAAAATGTTTTTAAATGAATTCCGTATAAAAGCTACCATTTTAATTAACATCAAATCAAGAGGTTACGGCAGTGGAATTAATATTTATGGTTTAGTTTATCATTTGCGGTATGTTCAGCATATTTATGTACTGCTACGTGGCGGAAATTTGCGCGAGGAAGGAAATTAAGATTAGATTTAGAACCATCAAGTTTCGTGCATTTAAAAGTCTAGTACAAATGAATTTATACTTTTACAGAGTATACAAATGGAAATGCAATGATCCACAGCCAATGATATAATTTAACACCAAAAGAAGCAAGACTTTTGATTGTGGCTATATTGCGTGTGTCTTTAGAAATTAGTGCTGGGAAATTTTGTATATTTTCTTTGAATTTGTTTTGTAAAGTAAATATTCTTTTATTGTTTAATGCGATACAAATGATTAGCTAATATTTTGAACGGTAGTCCTTGCATTAATGCTAATATTTTTAATTTCAAGTTTTACAGGTAATTGTCAAAAACGCAACCGGATTGCCCGATTAATTAGTATACCACAAAAAAGCCTTTTTATGATAAAAAGTAATAGCTTAAAAAGTACAGTAGTATCTGTAAACTTTAAATTCGATTAAAGTTCAAATCCTTAACATAAACTAATTAATGTAGAACTGATATTACGATTTGATAAAGATTCAAACAGATTGATATTCTTTTATTGCGAATCGCTGATTGCTGGTCTCACTTTGTACTTTGCGTTTTTATTTTCGCTAATTTTTTTAATTGCATCAATTACTTTTTTAGTTTTTTTTTATTTTACAGATTAATTTTAAATCAATTCATAAATTACTATTTTTCAATATATTATTGATATATTAAGGAGATAAACTACCCCCTATCATTCGTAAAATCAAAACTTTAATAATAATGAATTTGTTTTGTAGAACCACGATTTTATTTACTTCAATTAGAAAGTATTACGTTAATTAAGAATACTGAATTTACAGTTGAAACTTGGTTTACAGCAGAAGTAGATTTACTTATTTTGGAAAATGTTTAATACCCTTGTTTTTTCAATGTATTTCCATTTATTTTGATTCAATTGTTTAAAAAATCTTTTTGATAAATAATATTAATATCTAATAAATTGCCATGAACTATTTTATAAATGAAACGATATTCGATGGAGTTAAAAAATAATACTTGAGAATATGATTGCAAAAGCAATACAAACTTCTTGAATGAAATTCTTGAGTTTCATTTGTTCAGCTGAGAAGATGCTGATAATTTAAAAAAATCACAATACAAATATTACTGATAATTACGATATAATTATAAACCACCAACTTCACAATCGTAAACTTGATTAATATTACGAAATCTAATAAAGCTATACTACGTGATCGTTATTACGTAAATTTAAAACTAAAGCACGCAATTTTTCGTGCATGTTACTAACAGGCCAATGAACATTCATAAGAACTTACGAACGAAGTAATACTGAGCGTCGATCGTCTTGTACATTTTCCTGGTAATAAATGAGCTGGGCATTGACTTGTTGACGTATAGCACCGAGAAAAAAATGCAATGAGCATGCGCCGCTTGATATTAAAGTTTCCTCCGGAGGATACGTGGTATGGAGGTGACGGTGAGCTGCTAGTAGTCAGTGAAGCGCATCTTGTAGTCAAAGCTCCCTCATGAATATGAAGAGTAAAACAGGTATTAAAAGTGCTGGTAGTGTATATTAAAAATTTTTCTTACAAACTGCTCTTTGTGTTTCTCATGTACGCGCGTTATTCATTATAAACCCGCGAAAATAAAGCATTGTGAAATTGACAATATAAAACGATACATAAGTTTTGCAGTAAAAACAATTGGTGAAGTTGGCAAAGGCAAACAAACTTTTTCCTAATTCTGAGATTATAAATATATATATTTTTTTGTTCTTAAAAAAGAAACGAATAAACCTTTAAAAGTCACGAAATGAAAAATGTTTTACACAATTTATAACACGTTCTCGATTCAAACGAAGATCCATAATTTACGTTTTTGCAACGACGTAGATTTTTTTTAGATCTTTATAACTGTGCCAGATATACTTAAAGTAAACACAGCTTCCTTATGAATGATAGATGATTTGAAACTAATTAAGAAAATACAAACAAATGACGCACAGTATAGTATTTAATTTTTTTGTCGTCCTTCTCCATAACAACCTTGAATTAGTCATTTTTAAGATGTTTTAATAAAGTATAACAGAAACGTCTTTTAGATTGTTACAAGTCAAAATGTAATGTTTTTCAAGCTTCAAGTATAGAGAAAGTAGGCTCATTTTTATAGTGTACGAAGCGTGACTGATGTATATACAATAATGCTTTAAATTCGTGACGAGCTTTCATTAAAGCAAAGTGAACATATAAATAAAAATCAATGTTTAATTTTTTGTCCTTTCAAGGTGTTTATTTGACCTATGAATTAAACATTAATGCACATCGACAGGTTTCGACGAATGTGTCGGCGTGACACGTTTTAATATGAACGTTATTGGTGTTTGGCCTCTTGATGAAAAACAAAACCTTACTTTTACTCGCTGCCGCTTTCTCACAGCTGCGTTCCTCATATCTTTTTTAATAGTTATTCCGCAGACGCGAAATGTTATGCTCGTACTCCACGATTTGAATTTTGTGATAGAATTATTGTTAACGGGTATCCTTATTGAGGCAATAGCTTTACTGAAACTATTCGGAATGTGGTACAAACAAAGCAGGTAATAATCTATTCTAATAAATTTAAAATTAAGTTATTATTCATCGTAAATTATCACGAGTCTCTTTGATCAATAGATTTAAGAAAGTTAGTTATTCAAATAGCAGAAGATTGGACTAACGCAAATGAGGTCAACCAAAGTGTAATGTGGCCAAATGCCCGTCTTAGTAAACTAGTATCCTTTTTCCTTACATCGACGAGCACCGGATCTGTTATGGCTCACACGACCGCATTTCTTATTTCGCGCTACGGTACACATGAAAACGGTTCGCTTTTTCTCAAGGCTCAATTTCCCTTCAGAACAAATTACAGCCCTGTCTACGAGATCATTTGCATGAATCAGTTTGTGGGTGCATGGCTCAGCTGCTTTGCCTTTTCGTCATTCGACGGATTTTTCATCCTGTCGATCTTGCATTTTAGTAGCCAGTTGTATGATCTAAGAATGAAAATACAGCAATTGACGACAGAAGTCGATGGCGAAAAATACAAATTTGCATCGAGGCTCAAGTACATCGTCAATCATCATCAGCATTTGTTAAAGTAAGATATGAGATTAAGTTAATTGAATTTAGTGACATGATGTCCTGCAAGTGTGTAATTTGGATGATTATAGTTATACAGACATTATTGAGCATAATTTTAACAAAATATTTCTCGTACAAATAATTGCTACATCCATTGTACTTTGTTTGCAAGCATATCAATTCGTACTGGTAAGCTTCATTTCAAAATTTATTGTTAAAAATTAATTGCTCACCTTAACATTAGTTTCCTGCGAAGACTGATACATGTCCGACAATTAACTTCCCTTTACGCTTAAGTTTGCTGTAACCTTTATACTAGTTTATTTTAATAAAAAGTTTTGAATCAACAACGTAAACAATATCAGTCTGAAATATGTCAGTCTTCGTATTAGCAGCGATGACATAGAATCAAAATATCGTGTCTATTTTTAGATATTGTCTGATCACGGATCGACGTTCTTGGCAAGTTTGATTTACATTATTGCATTTACAATGGGGAATGTTCTAAGTCTCTTTATGTATTGCTACATAGCAGAAATAATTCGCGAGGAGGTTGGTAAATAAAATTATATTATATAACAAAGTACTGCAATATAAATAATTGACAAAAAATGTAGCCCAAATCATTGAATAACTATATACTCCTTTATTTTTTAGAGTCAAAGACTATTTTTTGCGGTTTATGAAATGGAATGGTATCGATTACCTCCCAAGGATGCACACTTACTAATTATTCTAATGAGACAAATGATGATACCTGTCGAAATAACTGTAGGGAAATTTGCACCTTTTTCTCTAGAATACTTTGCCAGTGTAAGTTTGTAAAAATCTCTTTTTATAATTTCTAAATAAAAATCAGCGTTTATGCATCAATTAAATATGTTTGTTTGTTTCCTTTTCTTTAATAGAAAATGGTTATTTCTTTTGAATATTATATTTCGAATCAATTAACTTATTTTATCTGTTAGTATAATTAGTGAGTCGTCTACTTTTGTTAATAAAAAAATGTACTATATGAGAATAAAAATTTAATATATTTTTTAAGGTTGTCAAAACATCTGCGGGATACGTATCAGTTCTTCTTGCAGTCAGAAATTAACTTACTGAATAGCGTGTAAAGTGACAATTCAAATCAAAAGACCAAAGAAAAATGTTTAAGTCTGAAGATGGTTGAATACAAAAATACCGATTTATTTTGTTAAAATTTATAAAATGAATAATTCATGCAAACAGTGTATTGATAATATTTTTTTAGAATATATATTTTGAGTAGAAATAATATGAATATCTCATTAAATATTTTGAATTGATGTAAAAAATTTTTAATTAAATTAAATTTAATTTTTAATTTTATATATCCCGAAACGTTTGGCAATTTGAATAAATACTTGGCTCGAAGAGACGCATCTTTAATTAAAAATTTTTTACACCATTTCCATCATCGAGCGATAAATTCACTATTAAACATATTTTGAATTGAATTAAATGGTTTCAGTAATTTTATATTTTAATGCATAAATTAAGTATTACAATATTATGATTCTAGTAGCATAAATCCGATTTGGCAACGCGATGTTAGTGCTTGAGCGTAATCAGAGAGTTTAACTTACCATGAAGGACGAATTATAATATATCCAAGCAAGTTTATTAAGCATATCCGTATTATTCAAGTACAATTCCATATTGCAAATAACCAATACGTTGCGTTGAATTGGTCTAAACTAATCTTGTAGGAATGCTAGAAATGACTAAAAACCTGATGTTTCCTGGCTGATTTATCGACACGCATTTTACACTCATATATTATCCAAAAATACTGCTAAATATTTATATACTTTTCAATTAGTAAATTTCACGAAAAACGCATCTTCGATTTCAAACTTTACAAACTACAATATTAAAAGCGTCCCCAACTACTGAGCAAAATGCAGCAATTTTAAAGGCCTTCTTCTTATCTACCAGGAAAGGAACTGCTGTCACTTGAAAATGTATAAAACTCCGAGACTCCCCTTTATCCGAGAATCTCCCGCTTCAGTTGAGTTTTCTTGCAGCAATTCGAGCATGCGCGTTCTCTCTCACGAGAATCAAAAGGACCATTCCATACATCATTCTTTAACAGTACTAGTGAAAAGCGCGTCTTGTCCACTTCGCAATGGACAATAGAAAAGGTACTGGAAAAGATTTTTTTTGTACTGCCAACAATGGTTAATTCAATTATTGCAAGAATTTATTCATTTCAACTAAAGTAATAAAGCAATTGTTGTACAAAAACCTAGATTTTAAATCACTGCAACATATTTTTCTCAGTCTTTTCAATTTTTTAAAAATAATAAGGAGCATCAGTCGATTGTAAAAATTCAATTGAATGCTTATTCATAAACAGGCTTCGATCATGCCTTCGGTTTGTGTCGCATCAATCTTGGAATTGTAGGATTGTGGCCAAATCACAAAGGCACTAAAGCCAAAGAAGTGTCATCTTTCATTTTCTTTGTAATATCACTCGTTACAATAATCGTCTTCGTTAATCTTGCTCAAACTGCGAAATTAGTTATGATTTGGGGTGATTCAATCGCATGATAGACAATTTATCCACAGCAAACCTGCCTAGTGCTGTGGTGGTACTCAAAATGCTGATGTTTCGTCGTCATAAAAAAGGTAAAAAATTCGAAAGGTTCCTTTTTTTGTATTATGCTGCGAACATTAATTATGTATTTTATAAGTATGCATAGACAAGTGAAAATCTTGTCTAATTATGTTTAAATTAATTTAGCATTTTATTTTATATTGGGTTAGAAGAAATTGCTATAAAGTGCTTTTTTACATATTCGGCTTTAAATAAAAAATAATCTTATAATATATACAATTTTTTAATATAATAACCGATGATATTATCTTTAATTACAGTCTAATGAATTTATTTTTTATCTATCTGTTAAGCGTACACTCACTTTATGTATTTTCTTTTTGCTGTCATATAGTAATGAACGTCCAATAAATATTCGTCATATTCTTGAATTAAAATTGATACTATTGATTTATAAATAAAAATGTTAGCGCTTTATCTAAATCTAGAAAAATTTGAAAAATTTGTTTTTTATCTGGTTCTAATCTGAAAAGCTATAGAGTCAAAGCTTATTATTATTATGTAAAGTTAAGGGCAACATTTTTTATTGGTATTAATAACATTTTTGCATAATTCAATACTGCTAAAATCATTTGCAATCAAAAATTGTTTAGCCTTAAAGAAAGATACTAGAGATGTCCGAGATTGTCGGCAATTTTAAAACAACGATGAATGAAAGATGAAAAAAATAACATCTTGCAACACTAATTTTTTTGTTTGTTTCATTGTTTCAGGTATATATAATAAGAGCATTGCGTCACCTTGAAAAGTTAGCCCAACATACGAATTCAATCTTATCAAAATTCTTACTTTCCAAACGCTCTTCCACCAGCACTGGCCAGACTCCTGTCGATCGTAATGGACGATTGGTGCGCCAAGAAAACATCTCGCGAAGCGAAAAACATGTTGCAAAATGCCAAAACAGCTCGAAAAATGTCCTTGATATGCGTGTTTCTCGGATGCGGCTCGGTGAACGGCCACGTGACCGTAAGAGTTTGCCAAGAGCTCGGCATATTGCCTGGAGAGAGTGAAAAACGTCTGCCGATGATCAGCTCGTACATACCCTACGAGTACAAGACTAGTCCAACTTACGAGATTACGTGGTTAATGCAGTTCGCGGGAGCAGCTCTGGCTACCCTCGTTTATTCAGGTGTGTATTGCGTGTTCGTCGGTCTGGTGCTGCATTTACGGGGTCAGGTTGCCAATCTCAGCGTCAAGTTTGAGAATATGGACGACGACGAAGGTAATGATTTCAGAAGGAAAGTGAGACGTCTCGTGGAGAGGCACGAGAGTCTGAACAGGTGCGTTGATTTTACTATACATTTCTCGTCGTCGTGTTGTTCGAGAGCGTGAATTTTGGTGCAAAATACAGCTCCGCATGTTTAAGCAGATTACTCACAAAATCACGAAAAATATTTATTATTTAAAGATTTGCCCAAGATATTGAGAATATTTTTAATTTGATGTTTCTTGCCGAACTCCTTTCCTTCACGGTACAGATATGTTTGCAAGACTATTTTTTGCAGTATATGACATGGAATGGTATCGATTACCACCCAAAGATGCCTACTTATTAATTATTCTAATGAGAAAAATGATGACACCTGTCGAAATAACTGTAGGAGAATTGGCACCTTTTTCTCTAGAATACTTTGCCAGTGTAAGTTTGTAAAAATATCTTTTTATAATTTCTAATTAAAAATCAGCGTTTATGCATCAATTAAATATGTTTCATTGTTTCCAATCGAAAATTTTTACTTTTTTCCATTTTCATTTATTTATCTATTACAAATTATATTTCGAATCAACAAACTTTCTATGTCTATTAGTATAATTAATGAATCTACTACTTTTATTAATAAACAAGAAATTACTATATGAGAATAAAAATTTAATATCTATTTTTTAAGGTCATAAAAACATCTGCGGGATACGTATTAGTTCTTCTTGCAGTGAAAAAATAACTTATTGAATAAGGTGTAAAACGATAACTCACATTAAAAGACTAGTAAAAAGACAAAATTTTAAATATGAAGATGGTTGAATGTAAGAATACCGTTTTGTTTTATTAAAATTTTTTAAAATAAATAATCCATTTATAATATATTTTTAGAATAGCCCTGCTAGAAACGAACACCAGCCTAATCCGATCGGCTCGCCAAAATTGAAAGTTTCGGCCGACGTTGGCGGTAAGCGCTGGTCAATAATCGCGCTTATTTTCTTACGGCAAACGATGGGGCCACTGGTGTATATTACTAGTGCCGAGGCTGGTCGAAATAAAATCAGCTATAAAAAGGTTTATTGATCGCTCTCAAAGTTTTAACTATGCAATTAGAAGCTTTTGCGATTAATAAAACCTATATGATTGGGTTAGGAGTAGAATTAGTATGAGGAAAAAGCATTTCATATGGAGGATCATTTTGAGGTTATATGCGCATGACCGCATGTCCTGACTCCTCCCAATCGTGTTGTCAGTTAACCTAACCTAATGTACAAACACACAGCTGTATGTATATGACTTTCTGACCGGAGTACGTTCCATGCGCTGGCGGGAAAACAACATACATCACAAGAGTGTTTTTTAATGCGTTTTTAAACTGTGCTCTCGAACATTTTATATCACAAATAGTGCTCTTGAGTGTTCTCTGTCCCTTCTTCTCTATTAAAATCAACTCTCTTTCTTTTTCTTTTAGATACTTTTTCTTCTACTATTCTTTCCCCGCCGCCTAACCTCTCGGTGGCGACGGGGAGCCCCAGGCGGCTCTCTTCGCCCATCTCCATCACCATGGTCAATCAATTCAGCGATCCAGCCTTCTTCGATCTTCCTCCCAGCACCTCTCCTTCACCAGAAGATCACCAAACCTTTTCCTTTCACAACCGTCCTATCAATGAGAAGAATGCGATTGAAGCCCTGATTGCCTGCAGTTAAGGCCAAAATCAATCTCTCTCCTTCCGTCTGGTTCCAACTTAAATCCTTCTAATCCAGCTAATTCTGATCTTGAGGCGATGGAAGCAGTATCTGGTTCCGCCAAAAGATCCAGGTCCTTCAGTGAACCTACTGAAGAGTCTCTCGTTAAGCATAAGCAGCATCATCAACAACAACAACAAGATCTTATGCTTTTCCCTACTCTTGACGAGAAGTCCATCCAAACATGCAAAAAACTAAAGAAAGTGGTACCTTCTTCCAGCACCATCATCACATCTCTCGCAGCTCCATCAACTGGCCAAATCAGCACAACTGTCGCCTTGTCTGCAGTCGTCACCAACACAACTTCTGCTTCACCAGCTCTCATCTCTACACCTGAAATCTATTCTTCGACTGGGGCTGGTTCCATCACCACCCCTAACACCAGGGATCTCTCAAAGAGTGCCTCTTCTAACAAAAACAAGCACACGCAGCCAAAGGTTTCTCAGTACTCTCCTTTCAACCAGGGACCTTACGTCGTTTTTGCTGAACCCATAGATCCAACCCTCGTAAAAGGTTATCTTCACCCGACTACAGTTGGCAGACTCGTTGCTGCCAAATATAAAGGTAAAATTGTTTCAATTGCCTCCTCTGGATCCTTTACGATCACCATCACCCTCATTGACCGTCAATCTGCTAATGCACTTCTTCAAGTTTCCACCTTTGCTTGCAACAATCTCCGTTTCTCAGTTCCCTTCCATCGGCTCACCAGACAAGCCATTATAAGGGATGTACCTGTCGGTATTGAAGATAATCACATCCTTCAGGAGTTAACAGCTTTCTCCTCCTCTTCCACCAAAATCATCAAAACAGAGAGACTCAATCGCAGGATAACCCTGACCAATGGTTCCTCCAAATCTGTTCCCTCTCAAACAATTCGCTTGACATTCGAAGGCCAACAACTTCCCAATTTTGTTATTCTCTTCTACGTTAAGCACATTATTTTTCCTTATACACAACCAGTTAAAATGTGCTTTAAGTGTTTCACGTATGGTCATCTGAAAGATCAATGCAGAGGTAAATCCTTATGTGAGAAATGTGGCAATCTTTCACATGCCTCCATGAGTAACTGCCCTTGTGCTGACTCTCAACCCGTCTGCATCAATTGCAATCTAGGCCACTCACCTAAGGACAAGTCTTGCCCCGAGTGGAAATTTCAACAGGATGTTCACTCCCTTGCAGCTCACCAAAATCTTTCCATCAACGATGCTCTCTCTCTCTCTCTCTCTCTCTCTCTCTCATGCTTCGTACTAACCCCCCGGTCACCAATCTAGATCTCTTTCCAAAACTAAACGCGTCGCGCACTCTTCAACGATTATCTCACAATCGCCCCCCCCCCCCCGCCCTACTATCTTCAACAATCTCTCCACAGCCACAGTCTCACACAGGCTTCTCCACCGCACAATCGTCCCCTTCTTTTGCCAGCATTATGAAATCTTATAGGCCCCCCCTCGGCGCTTCTCAACCGGTGCCAAGTACAACTCCTTCTTGGCCTACTGCCCATGCTCAATCCGGTCGCGCTTCCACCCCCAAACCTTCTCACCCCCCCGGTTTCTCACCTAAACCACTTTCTTTCAGTCCCGAACACTCAGAGCTTCTTATTGCTCCCAACGGTCGCTCGCTTAGTACCAACAACTCTCTCTCAAACAATTCAGAGTACTCTCACAACTCTCTCAACCTCGCGGTTCAGCCTACGCACCTCTCTACATCATCGCAACCTCTACCAGACCCTGGCACTCTTTCTCCCACTCTCTCTCAAACTTCTCTCTCACCTTCACCCCAGGGAATTTCTATCGATTTTCTTTTAAACTTAATCTTTAATACTCTAATCCCCTTCATCACATCCGTAGGCTACCCTCAAATTGCTTCAGATCTCTACTCGACTCTTTGCATTCACAGTTCTCAAAATGGCCCAATCACACCAGCTTAAAAATCTTCGTATTCTCCAGTGGAACTGCTTGTCCTTTAGACAACGCAGGCTCTCCATCCAAGTTCTAGCAAAAGATTTTGATATCATACTCCTCTGCGAAACGTGGCTGAATCCCCTTGACAATGCCTCGCTTAAGGGTTTTGTTGTTGTTCGAAACGACAGACCAGCAGGCAGGGGTGGTGATACGGCTATTTGCATTCGCAGCAGCATCCCTTTCAAAATTATCCCCGCCTACAATGCCTTCAATATTCTTGAAACCAACGCTATCTCTGTCTCTACTACGGAAAGAGATCTTTTCCTTGTTTCAGTCTACAGACCACCTAATCTTTCCTTCGACAAAATCCACCTTCGTAACTTCTTAAATTCAATCTTCTCTTTTGATTCCATTCTTCTCGGCGGCGACTTTAACTGCCATAACCCCGTTTGGGGCAGCAACCATACTTGCAACCTAGGTGATCTCATCCATTCTTCCTTCGCAGACGATGACCTACTAGTGGTCAACACTGGCTCGCCCACCCACCTCAATAGACGCAACCCTTCTAACCCCTCTTGCATTGACCTCACATTCGTCTCACCCCACCTATTCTCTATTTGTTCCTGGTCTGTTTTGGAAGATAACCTTCTTAGTGACCACTACCCCATCTCTATCTTTCTTGGTATTCTGACCTCCCAATCTTCTTTTCGATCCCACCGCCCTAATTACCGTCGCCTTTCTATAGAAAAATGGACCACCTTCGTACGCACTCTAGCTGATTTTTCTTTCGAAGATTCTATAAAAAACGCGTCTCCCTCGGTGAGATACGAAGCCCTCATGTCAAAAATCTTAGACACTATTAACGAACTTCTACCGACCCCCAACTCTTCTTCTAAAAACCGATCTAAACCCCCTGAATCACCTTGGTGAAATAACGATTGTGTCGAAGCCGAAGCCGCCAGGAAAGCAGCTCTCGCTAATTTTCGTCGTAATTCCAATCTTTACGACGAACTCGTTGCCTCTGAAACCCACGCCAGAACTGTCTTCTCTCAAGCTAAAAGGGATTCTTACCGGGAAGCCTGTGCTTCCCTCACTCCTCGTTCCGATCCTAAAAAGTTCTGGAATCTGATCAAAAGGTTCAAACACCGTAACCTTGGCTCTTCTCAAGCTCGCAACAACACCGCGAACATTGAGAAACAAGAAAATCAGATTTCTACGATCTGTTCCCCCCTCTTGCTTTTATCCTAACTTCCCCCCTTCATTCACCTCTTCCCTTTCCACTCTCGATCTCTTCCACCAACCATTCACTCGCTCTGAGCTAGACATTGCCGTTGATAAATGTCTTGAAAAACCGAGTTCAGCCCCTGGCTTGGACAAAATCGATAATCTCGTTATTTCTCGATTTCCTGACAATATTCGCGACCTCCTTCTCTCGATTTTCAATGATCTCTTCACGATGGGCGAATTTCCCTCCTCGTGGAAAAATTTCCTGGTTTTTTTCATTCCCAAGGGCAATTCTGGAAAATTTCGACCTATTTCTCTAGCACAATCTCTTCTCAAAATCTTTGAGAGACTTGTTCTTCGCAAACTTTCCTGGTGGCTTGAAAACAACGAAGTTTTCCCCCGCCATCAATTCGGCTTCCGCAAACATCGCTCTTGCTTAGACAATCTCACGATATTCACTAGCACCATTCACACGGGCTTTCTCAATGATTCCTTCACGGCAGCTTTACTTTACTACTAGATATAAGGAGCGCCTTCGATTGCGTTGATCCTGGCGTCCTCGTGCATACCCTCAGCGACTTTGGCCTCCCCTGGTCTGTGTGAAAATTCTTCTACAACCTTACTTCCTACAGATCTGTATATTTCAACGTCGGTGGCGAGACCAAAGGACCTTTCGTTACCCTTAAAGGAGTTCCCCAAGGCTGTTGCAGCAGCCCTATTGCATACAACATCTACACACGCAAAATTCCGAAACACATCGACGATCAATGTCAATATCTCTGTTTTGCCGACGACGTAGTCCTCTTCGCTTCTTCCCCCGATCTCAACCTTTGCATCTCAACTCTTCAAAAAAGCCTCAATAAAATAGCCTCTTATTTTCACTCTCTAGGTTTCACGATCGCTTCAGAAAAAACCCAGCTAATTATTTTCTCAAAAACTCCTACAGACACTTAAAATATCTTACTCACTTTTGAAAACACTATCATTAACCCCGTTTCCCAAGTGAAACTTCTCGGTGTTATCTTCGACTCCAAACTTTCATGGACCCCCCACATTCAATATGTGCTTCAAAAATGCTCTCCACATATAAACCTCGTTCGTTCAATCTCTCGAAATTCTCCTCTCGACTCTCAGAATTCGCAATCCGCGCAACTCTCAAAAGTTGCTCGAACTCCCTGTTCTCCACGCGTACTCTCACCTCAAAACGCATCGCGATAAAATCTTCTCGTCCGACCTGCACCCCTGTTTCACATATTCTCTCGATTCCCAAGCCTTTTCTCCCGAAGTCTTTCTCGACGAAGGCTGCAAGAACATCAAAAACTCGCCTTCACCTCTTCAAACATTCGTAGACTCTTTCGGATCCCTTCTCTCATCCTCGATATCATTCTACACAGACGGCTCTAAATCTTCAGACGAGTCATATGTGGGCGTGGGCATTCACAGCCCCGATCGCAACATCGATCTACGCTACCGTATCTCTCCTCAGGTCTCCATCACCACCGCAGAAGCTCTTGCCATCCGCTTGACTCTGACCTACATAGAAGACCATAGCCTCGTCAATTGCACAATATTCTCCGATTCTTTAAGCACTCTTCAGGCCATTTTTTCTCTTCGCGATTTTGTACCCTCCACCAACAAATCTATTTTTGAAATTAAATTCACCCTTAACCGTCTGATATCAAACAATCACATCGTCAGGTTCGCGTGGGTCCCAAGTCATCTAGGGATAACCGGCAACGAAAGGGCAGATCTTTTAGCCAAGGAAGCTTCCACTTCCGGCTGCTTATACGAACTGCCCCTACCCTTCTCAGACTTTCTCCCCATCTGTCGAAAATCATCTTTCTCTGATTTTCAAAACTACCTTACTCTCTATCGCCCGAACACCGGTCGATTTTATTTTGAAAATTTCACTCGAACTAGAACAAAACTAGAACAATCCTTTTCACAAGTTTGGCCTAATTAAAATATTTAAAAATCACGATTTTTCAAAAATTTACTTGAAACAGATTTATCAGTTTTTTGTCGATATTTTCAAGGCAAATTTTTTTAGCGAAAAACGGCTTTCAGGACCATATTCTACGGACTATTAACTGTGAAAAAAGTGAATAAAAAAAAATTAATATTTTCAAAATTTTAACACTGTCATAACTCCTTAAGAACTCAATAGCTTGAATTGAAGGCCTGAATGAACACTTTAAAATAAAAAAAGTTCCACTATGATTGCATAAATAATGACATTTTTACAGCTTTACAAAAAAAAAATTTTTTTTTCGACCGTTAACCGTCATAACCCCTTAAATAATTAAAACTCTACACAAGTTATTTTACAGTCCGACAAAATAACTTGTGTAGAGTTTAGCGGTGTAGTAAATTTGGTGTAAAGTCCTTCCGTGTAATTATTATCTGTGTGCAGTTTTTCTGTGTAGAATTTATTTGTGTAGAGTTATTCCATGTACCGTGCAGGCCAATTTTTGTGTACAGTATGCCCGGTGTCGTTGGATATGTGTCGGTACTTTTGGCAGTATGGCATAAAATAATGTAATTCATAAAATAACTAGTTAGTGATTTTTCAGATACTAATAAAAATCACTAGATATAAATAATCTATATAGTACTGTTATTCTGAAGCACATTTAAATTCTAACAGTAAACAAAATTTGAATTTCGGTTTTTCTTTTTATTCTGTTCGTTTCTATGTAGATCTTGATAATCACCCCCTCGCTTTGTCCATATTTTTCCATCATAATACTGTGACACTGGAGGTGGAGGTGTAACAATACAACGTTGTTGTGGTGTCGTAGCTGAAGAATATAGTTTGAAACAGTGAAGTATTTAATAGCAATCATTATATCGAACACTGCAAACCGTTGTAGAAATAAGTGCTCGCAGGAATAAAAGTTCGCGCTTATCGAACGTAAGGGAGAAATAATTACGCGACGAATGTACAAGCGCCAGCGTACTTTTTATATTTAATGAAACGAGACTGTGTTGCATCTCCGGCGACGCGCAGTGTATTGAAAAGAAATACAAAACGTTTCATCGTTCATGCGCCATTACATCAATTGCTCGTGTTACATATGTAAAATGCAACATTTTGCTTCGAGACCGACAGCTACGCGTACGACGAGCAATGGCGAGAAAAGAAGATGGTGACGTATGGTTTCACATTTTGTTTTCAAAGTTATCAAATGTATGTAAAACTAAGTTTACGTGCATGAGTGCGTATGCGTGGCCTTATATGTATTGTAGTGCGATCATCGAACGTTCTTTACCTTTTTCTTTAGCTACCAGTAATGTCGAGTCCTTTTAACAAACGGGCTTTCACGTTGCAATCGGTTTCACCTATTATTTCATGCGCTTCCATGGAATCAGGCCAGGATACGCCGCTTCGAACGGTGAGGAGTTGTCTTCGATTCGCTTTCGTCCTACCGGTATTCGTCATAATTATGTTCGTCAACGCACCCCAAACTATTCAGATTTTCGTGGTCGACGGAGATTTGAATGTTATTGTTGATCTGCTGACGCTGGCCAGTTTTCCCTTCGGTATTGCTGTAGCTAAACTGTTCAGCGTCAGCTAAAATCAGAATCGTATAAAAATAAATTCGCGATGCACGCGGTAATGTATATGTGGAATGTAGTTGGTCGATAATTAAGGATAATCACAATGTTTTTAACGATAAAATAAATAATTTTTAACGGTACGAGGGTAATCTTAGGTGTAGAGAATTAAAAAAAAACTAAAAATGTCTTTATTTTACAAATTATTTTTTCAAATTATTTATAATGTATAACATTCTTGAGAGGGACAATCATCACGTCTACTGTGTATCACGCATACACATTGCACATAGATATTGCACATGTTTATTAGACGTGAAAATTTTCGCTTCAAAGAATACAAGGTTATAAATAATTTGGCTTCTACAGGTCGTCAAAATGTCGTCTTAAAATGTTGTCTTAAAATCAAGATATTGGTAGTTTTTTAATTTACTGTACCTGGGATTGCTCTCACACTTCGACAATTTTTCATTTTATAATTAGTAATTCATCAGTTAATAGTACCGCTATCCGACGACCTGGAGAACACGAGCAGAGAGTCGGATCTTCGGCTGATGTGGCGCAATGCTCGCAACTCCCGAAAATTTTCTATCCTTTGCATCAATCTCGACGAGGCCACAGTCGCAGCCAACACAGCGCGAATGTTTAACATCGTTTACAGTACTCTGTACTTTTACAGGAAATTTCCGTACTACGCGCAGTCGAGTTCGAATTACGAGATAACGTGGGCGCTGAAAATTTTGGCAACGATTGTAGCCGCCGGATGTTTCATGGCGGTCGACGTTCTTTTCGTTACACTGGTGCACAACTGGACAATTCGCAGAACGTGTTCCGAAAAATTGGCGAAGTTAGCTTTGAAAAGGAAATGCAATTTGTGAGTATACTATTGCAGTTAATCAGGAGACATCGGAAAATAAATCAATAAGATTTTTTTATATGATCGTATACATCAAATATATAATTTTAAAATATGCGTCGCAATGACTTCCAAATATATTATTTATTGCATATAAATAAGTTTTTTTAAGATTTATTACAAATTATGTACGTTAAAAAAACGATTTATTTAAAGATTTGCAGATATCATATAGAATGTATCTTCAATGTGATGTTCTTATTTCATGTTTTGTCTTATAAGCTTCTTCTCTGTTTACAGGGATATTTATTTGTATAATGGTACGTGCACTTTTACAAAATGTTTTTAAATGAATTCCGTATAAAAGCTACCATTTTAATTAACATCAAATCAAGAGGTTACGGCAGTGGAATTAATATTTATGGTTTAGTTTATCATTTGCGGTATGTTCAGCATATTTATGTACTGCTACGTGGCGGAAATTTGCGCGAGGAAATTAAGATTAGATTTAGAACCATCAAGTTTCGTGCATTTAAAAGTCTAGTACAAATGTATTTATACTTTTACAGAGTATACAAATGGGAAATGCAATGATCCACAGCCAATGATATAATTTAACACCAAAAGAAGCAAGACTTTTGATTGTGGCTATATTGCGTGTGTCTTTAGAAATAAGTGCTGGGAAATTTTGTATATTTTCTTTGAATTTGTTTTGTAAAGTAAATATTCTTTTATTTGTTTAATGCGATACAAATGATTAGCTAATATTTTGAACGGTAGTCCTTGCATTAATGCTAATATTTTTAATTTCAAGTTTTACAGGTAATTGTCAAAAACGCAACCGGATTGCCCGATTAATTAGTATACCACAAAAAAGCCTTTTTATGATAAAAAGTAATAGCTTAAAAAGTACAGTAGTATCTGTAAACTTTAAATTCGATTAAAGTTCAAATCCTTAACATAAACTAATTAATGTAGAACTGATATTACGATTTGATAAAGATTCAAACAGATTGATATTCTTGTATTGCGAATCGCTGATTGCTGATCTCACTTTGTACTTTGCGTTTTTATTTTCCCTAATTTTTTTAATTGCATCAATTACTTTTTTAGTTTATTTTTATTTTACAGATTAATTTTAAATCAATTCATAAATTACTATTTTTCAATATATTATTGATATTTTAAAAAGATAAACTACCCCCTATCATCCGTAAAATCAAAACTTTAATAATGAATTTGTTTTGTAGAACCACGATTTTATTTACTTCAATTAGAAAGTATTACGTTAATTTAAGAATACTGAATTTACAGTTGAAACTTGGTTTACAGCAGAAGTAGATTTACATATTTTGGAAAATGTTTAAAACCCTTGTTTTTTCACTATATTTCCATTTATTTTGATTCAATTGTTTAAAAAATCTTTTTGATAAATAATATTAATATCTAATAAATTGCCATGTACTATTTTATAAATGAAACGATATTCGATGGAGTTAAAAAATAATACTTGAGAATAAGATTGCAAAAGCAATACAAACTTCTTGAATGAAATTTCTTGAGTTTCATTTGTTCAGCTGAGAAGATGCTGATAATTTAAAAAAATCACAACACAAATATTACTGATAATTTCGATATAATTATAAACCACCAACTTCACAATCGTAAACTTGATGAATATTACGAAATCTAATAAAGCTATACTACGTGATCGTTATTACGTATATTTAATACTAAAGCACGCAATTTTTCGTGCATATTACTAACAGGCCAATGAACATTCATAAGAACTTACGAACGAAGTAATACTGAGCGTCGATCGTCTTGTACATTTTCCTGGTAATAAATGAGCTGGGCATTGACTTGTTGACGTATAGCACCGAGAAAAAAATGCAATGAGCATGCGCCGCTTGATATTAAAGTTTCCTCCGGAGGATACGTGGTATGGAGGTGACGGTGAGCTGCTGGTAGTCAGTGAAGCGCATCTTGTAGTCAAAGCTCCCTCATGAATATCAAGAGTAAAACCGGTATTAAAAGTGCTGGTAGTGTATATTAAAAATTTTACTTACAAACTGCTCTTTGTGTTTCTCATGTACGCGCGTTATTCATTATAAATGTGTAAAATGTTGAATAAATAAAGCATTGTGAAATTGACAATACAAAACGATACATAAATTTTGCAGTAAAAACAATTGGTAAAGTTGACAAAGGCAAACAAATTTTTTCCTAATTCTGAGATTACAAATATACTTTTTTTTTTGTTCTTAAGAAACAAACGAATAAACCTTTAAAAGTCACGAAATGAAAAATGTTTTACACAATTTATAATACGTTCTCGATTCAAACGAAGATCCATAATTTACGTTTTTGCAACGACGTAGATTTTTTTAGATCTTTATAACTGTGCCAGATATACTTAAAGTAAACACAGCTTCCTTATGAATGATAGATGATTTGAAACTAATTAAGAAAATACAAACAAATGACGCACAGTATAGTATTTAATTTTTTTGTCGTCCTTCTCCATAACAACCTTGAATTAGTCATTTTTTAAGATGTTTTAATAAAGTATAACAGAAACGTCTTTTAGATTGTTACAAGTCAAAATGTAATGTTTTTCAAGCTTCAAGTATAGAGAAAGTAGGCTCATTTTATAGTGTACGAAGCGTGACTGATGTATATACAATAATGCTTTAAATTCGTGACGAGCTTTCATTAAATCAAAGTGAACATATAAATAAAAATCAATGTTTAATTTTTTATCCTTTTAAGGTGTTTATTTGACCTATGAATTAAACATTAATGCACATCGACAGGTTTCGACGAATGTGTCGGCGTGACACGTTTTAATATGAACGTTATTGGTCTTTGGCCTCTTGATGAAAAACAAAACCTAATATTTACTCGCTGCCGCTTTCTCACAACTGCGTTCCTCATATCTTTTTTAATAGTTATTCCACAGACGCGAAATGTTATGCTCGTACTCCACGATTTGAATCTTGTGCTAGAATTATTGTTAACGGCTACCATTATTGAGGCAATAGCTTTACTGAAACTATTCGGAATGTGGTACAACAAAGCAGGTAATAATCTATTCTAATAAATTTAAAATTAACTTATTATACATCGTAAATTATCACGAGTCTCTTTGATCAATAGATTTAAGAAAGTTAGTTATTCAAATAGCAGAAGATTGGACTAATGCAAATGAGGTCAACCAAAGTGTAATGTGGCCAAATGCCCGTCTTAGTAAACTAGTATCCTTTTTCTGTATATCGACGAGCACCGGATCTCTCATGGCTCACACGACCGGATTTTTGATTTTTCGCTACGGTACACATGAAAACGGTTCGCTTTTTCTCAAGGCTCAATTTCCCTTCAGAACAAATTACAGCCCTGTCTACGAGATCATTTGCATGAATCAGTTTGTGGGTACATGGCTCAGCTGCTTTGCCTTTTCGTCATTCGACGGATTTTTCATCCTGTCGATCTTGCATTTTAGTGGCCAGTTGTATGATCTAAGAATGAAAATACAGCAATTGACGACAGAAGTCGATGGCGAAAAATACAAATTTGCATCGAGGCTCAAGTACATCGTCAATCATCATCAGCATTTGTTAAAGTAAGATATGAGATTAAGTTAATTGAATTTAGTGACATGATGTCCTGCAAGTGTGTAATTTGGATGATTATAGTTATACAGACATTATTGAGCATAATTTTAACAAAATATTTCTCGTACAAATAATTGCTACATCCATTGTACTTTGTTTGCAAGGATATCAATTTGTACTGGTAAGCTTCATTTCAAAATTTATTTTTAAAAATTAATTGCTCACCTTAATATTAGTTTCCTGCGAAGACTGATACATGTCAGACAATTAACTTCCCTTTACGCTTAAGTTTGTCGTAACCTTTATACTAGTTTATTTTAATAAAAAGTTTTGAATTAATAAAGTAAACAATATCAGTCTGAAATCTGTCAGTCTTCGTATAAGCAGAGATGACATAGAATCAAAATATCGTGACTATTTTTAGATATTGTCTGATCACGGATCGACGTTCTTGGCAAGTTTGATTTACATTATTGCATTCACAATGGGGAATGTTCTAAGTCTCTTTATGTATTGCTACATAGCAGAAATAATTCGCGAGGAGGTTGGTAAATTAAATTATATTATATTACAAAGTACTGCAATATAAATAATTGACAAAAAATGTAGCCCAAATCATTGAATAACTATATACTCCTTTATTTTTTAGAGTCAAAGACTATTTTTTGCGGTTTATGAAATGGAATGGTATCGATTACCACCCAAGGATGCACACTTATTAATTATTTTAATGAGACAAATGATGATACCTGTCGAAATAACTGTAGGGAAATTTGCACCTTTTTCTCTAGAATACTTTGCCAGTGTAAGTATGTAACATGATATTTTTATATTTCTAAATAAATATCAGCATTTATTCGTAAATTAAAAATGTTTGTTTGTTTCCTTTTCTTTAATAGAAAATGGTTATTTCTTTCCATTTTCATTAATTTATTTATTGGAAATTATATTTCGAATCAATTAACTTATTTTATCTGTTAGTATGATTAGTGAGTCGACTACTTTTGTTAATAAAAAGATGTACTATATGAGAATAAAAATTTAATATATTTTTTAAGGTTGTCAAAACATCTGCGGGATACGTATCAGTTCTTCTTGCAGTCAGAAATTAACTTACTGAATAGCGTGTAAAGTGACAATTCAAATCAAAAGACTATATACCAAAGAAAAATTTTTAAGTCTGAAGATGGTTGAATATAAAAATAACGATTTATTTTGTTAAAATTTATAAAATGAATAATTCATGCAAACAGTGTATTGATAATATTTTTTTAGAATATATATTTTGAGTAGAAATAATATGAATATCTCATTAAATATTTTGAATTGAATTAAATGGTTTCAGTAATTTTATATTTTAATTCATAAATTAAGTATTACAATATTATGATTCTAGTAGCATAAATCCGATTTGGCAACGCGATGTTAGTGCTTGAGCGTAATCAGAGAGTTTATCTTACCATGAAGGACGAATTATAATATATCCAAGCAAGTTTATCAAGCATATTCGTATTATTCAAGTACAATTCCATATTGCAAATAACCAATACGTTGCGTTGAATTGGTCTAAACTAATCTTGTAGGAATGCTAGAAATGACTAAAAACCTGATGTTTCCTGGCTGATTTATCGACACGCATTTTACACTCATATATTATCCAAAAATACTGCTAAATATTTATATACTTTTCAATTAGTAAATTTCACGTATTAATAATAATTTCCTCTCTGTCGATTTCTGTGAAGTAAACTTTCACGAAAAACGCATCTTCGATTTCAAACTTTACAAACCGCAATATTAAAAGCGTCCCCAACTACTGAGCAAAATGCAGCAATTTTAAAGGCCTTCTCTTATCCACCAGGAAAGGAACTGCTGTCACTTGAAAATGTATAAAACTCCGAGACTCCCCTTTATCCGAGAATCTCCCGCTTCAGTTGAGTTTTCTTGCAGCAATTCGAGCATGCGCGTTCTCTCTCACGAGAATCAAAAGGACCATTCCATACATCATTCTTTAACAGTACTAGTGAAAAGCGCGTCTTGTCCACTTCGCAATGGACAATAGAGAAGGTACTGGAAAAGATTTTTTTTGTACTGCCAACAATGGTTAATTCAATTATTGCAAGAATTTATTCATTTCAACTAAAGTAATAAAGCAATTGTTGTACAAAAACCTAGATTTTAAATCACTGCAACATATTTTTCTCAGTCTTTTCAATTTTTAAAAATAATAAGGAGCATCAGTCGATTGTAAAAATTCAATTGAATGCTTATTCATAAACAGGCTTCGATCATGCCTTCGGTTTGTGTCGCATCAACCTTGGAATTGTAGGATTGTGGCCAATCACAAAGGCACTAAAGCCAAAGAAGTGTCATCTTCATTTTCTTTGTAATATCACTCGTTACAATAATCGTCTTCGTTAATCTTGCTCAAACTGGCGAAATTAGTTATGATTTGGGGTGATTTCAATCGCATGATAGACAATTTAATCCACAGCAACCTGCCTATTGCTGTGGTGGTACTCAAAATGCAGGGATGTTTCGTCGTCATAAAAAAGGTAAAAAATTCGAAAGGTTCCTTTTTTGTATTATGCTGCGAACATTAATTAGGTATTTTTATAATATGTCATAGACAAGTGAAAATCTTGTCTAATTATGTTTAAATTAATTTAGCATTTTATTTTATATGGGTTAGAAGAAGTTGCTATAAAGTGCTTTTTACATATTCGGCTTTAAATAGAAAATAATCTTATAATTATACAATTTTTTAATATAATAACCGATGATATTATCTTTAATTACAGTCTAATGAATTTATTTTTATATCTATCTGTTAAGCGTACACTCACTTTATGTATTTTTTTTTGCTGTCATATAGTAATGAACGTCCAATAAATATTCGTCATATTCTTGAATTAAAATTGATACTATTGATTTATAAATAAAAATGTTAGCGCTTTATCTAAATCTAGAAAAATTTGAAAAATTTGTTTTTTATCTGGTTCTAATCTGAAAAGCTATAGAGTCAAAGCTTATTATTATTATGTAAAGTTAAGGGCAACATTTTTTATTGGTATTAATAACATTTTTGCATAATTCAATACTGCTAAAATCATTTGCAATCAAAAATTGTTTAGCCTTAAAGAAAGATACTAGAGGTGTCCGAGACTGTCGGCAATTTTAAAACAACGATGAATGAAAGATGAAAAAAATAACATCTTGCAACACTAATTTTTTTGTTTGTTTCATTGTTTCAGGTATATATAATAAGAGCGTTGCGTCACCTTGAAAAGTTAGCCCAACATACGAATTCAATCTTATCAAAATTCTTACTTTCCAAACGCTCTTCCACCAGCACTGGCCAGACTCCTGTCGATCGTAATGGACGATTGGTGCGCCAAGAAAACATCTCGCGAAGCGAAAAACATGTTGCAAAATGCCAAAACAGCTCGAAAAATGTCCTTGATATGCGTGTTTCTCGGATGCGGCTCGGTGAACGGCCACGTGACCGTAAGAGTTTGCCAAGAGCTCGGCATATTGCCTGGAGAGAGTGAAAAACGTCTGCCGATGATCAGCTCGTACATACCCTACGAGTACAAGACTAGTCCAACTTACGAGATCACGTGGTTAATGCAGTTCGCGGGAGCAGCTCTGGCTACCCTCGTTTATTCAGGTGTGTATTGCGTGTTCGTCGGTCTGGTGCTGCATCTACGGGGTCAGGTTGCCAATCTCAGCGTCAAGTTTGAGAATATGGACGACGACGAAGGTAATGATTTCAGAAGGAAAGTGAGACGTCTCGTGGAGAGGCACGAGAGTCTGAACAGGTGCGTTGATTTTACTATACATTTCTCGTCGTCGTGTTGTTCGAGAGCGTGAATTCT
>JACCIB010001644.1:0-26265 GCA_018906965.1 Philotrypesis tridentata | reverse complement strand
ACGAGTTTTATTTTTTGCTTTAGAGGCAAGTTTTCTTAAAATGTTTCTGTGTTTTTTCAGTTTACTTTTTTGATGATTTTTCAACGACACTGTACCGTGCACACTCGCAAATGTATTTAATTAATTTTTTGTCGGCGACTTTTAAAAGAGCTATACGTTGATTTTTATCCGAATGTCTGAGAGCGTCCAAAAGTGCGATATATTTTTTTTCAAACGGTGGTTTACTATTATCCGAGCCGTCTGTAGACGACGATGTGCGCCTCGGCATGGTTGTTTCAGGACTGAAGAATACCGCCCCGCGTTTGGCTATTTTACATTAAATAGATTGTTCGAGAGAGCTAGTCGTATACTTTGGTAAGTAAATAATTTGGTGCTCGTCGTCGGGGAAAATGGCCGTTCTGAAGCGAAACTCATCCGGTGTGCTCTGTTTGCAGTCAATCATCAAGTAGCCAAAAGGTTTCGTAGTTGCATCTTGATACGCCTCTTTTAAAAACTTTGGGTCTTCGGGGTAGACTTGGCGAGCCAGATGTTGGATCTGTGCGCGGTCTCAAGGATTTTTAAACAGTACAATGTACGAGGCGTTGAGACTTATATCTCGAGCATGCGTTCCCTTGTGAAACAGATTCTGTGTTATAAAAAATACCGATATTCCCTTGTGATGCGAGCCTTTCGTAAAGAGATCCACGATGACGTGATTCGAAGCTTCGCGCATCAAGTCGTCGATTATCAATAACTTTTTCAGATGCGGATCGTTTGAATAGTCCTCGGGATTTGGTAGGCCTTGGCGAAATTCTATAGTTTTACCATTATTAAAAAAATTTTCGCTCTTGTAACCGTCTTGCCACTCTGCATAGTAAAACAAAATTCTATCAAATTTTACGTTGGCCATCTGATCGAGAAAATTTAAAAAACGTTTTATAAAAGAGGATTTTCCACAAGACGTTGGACCGCATATTATACTCGTCCAAGGATGAGACCAACGAGTATCCATGTCGGCGACGATGATTCTACGACAACAGCGAAATTTAAACTAATTTAATTTTTCCGAATCAAGCATATTTAGTCGGCGGCGGCGGCGGCGGCGGCGGGGGTACGGGGACAAGCTGCTTTGCCGGGCGCGGCGAGCGGGGCTTGTTTTGCTAGCGTCGAAATTTAAAAAAGGCTAGTAGCGGTCTGTTTTAAAGCTACGTTAGCCGCTAGTGGTGCTTGTGTCGAGCCACGTGCCTCACACCCCCCCACTCTTTTAGCGGGGCTTGTAACTCGAGATGACTGAGACGTTCTCATTAGCTTTCAGTTGTTTACTATAAGCAGCGCTGGCTACCCTCGACAGTTCCCCACCGCTCGTGAAAAAAAAAATGGCTTCCGTCTCTCTTCTCGACATCGGTTATCGTAACATCGATACACTTTTACATCAAGACAAGGATCTACGGCTTTCTTGTTTCAACACACCCTCGTCCTTTTACATGCAACTTATCGAAGAGGATGATAGGTACGCACGGCTAGAGGCTGATATGACAGACTTCTTCAACATTTTACGCATGTACTACTATTGCCCAGTTACGGGGATGTTACAAACAGAAGATACAGGTGTTCCCCTCATAAAGAAATTATCAAGACATGAATTAAAGGTAAAAAATTAAAACTGCAACTTTTACGACAATTCATTATCGCGTGAAAAAATAATTTTCATGTTTTTTTTATGTAGCCAAAGATGATGATTGCTTTACGAGTAGCTGGAAAACCAGTGCGCTGCATAGTAAAACAAGATACACGCAAGTGTCTGGCTTTCGATACGGGAGAGCATTACGAGATCTCGAGTTTACACGAAACGATGGGGATATACGAACTTGAAGAAGAATTTCTGACCCTGCCGCCCCGAGCCATCTTGTGTGCTCTAGCCTGTACTGGGCCCCATGCTGCGCACGGCGGGCGTTGGACCGACACTGCGTGCAAGATATTCAAGCGCGTTACGGCCGGCTACAGTCTTCGTGGCATTTTCACTAATAAAGGTTTCTTACCGAATTCTGCCTACATCTTACTCGTCAGCATAGGTCTCTCTGCTGTGCACGTGAATCTCATCTTACCTGCTTTCAATGTCGCTGTGCACGACGCCCGAGGCCTTCGCCACCCAATTTTTACGCGTGACAAACCATTGAATACTGTAGATATTTTAGATATAGAATATATGGAAGAGCAACAGCAACAACAAGAAATTTATTAGTGTGTATATGTGTAAATTAATCAAAGACGGTAAATAGAAAAATATTATGTTTTAATAAAATGTTATTAGTAAATAAATTTTTGTACATAAAAAAATAATTTGTATTAATCATCCATCTCAATATATGTAGTTTTGAATTCCAACGCTTCGTCTATCGCAACGCTTTTTTTACTCTGCCTAACTTTTTTGAAAATATCCATTACATCCTCAAACTTTAATTCTTTAACGAATCTAACAGACTCCCACATTTTACCATTTACAAAACTCGCGCAATTAACAGTCACCCCGATTTTATCTGTTGGTTTTTTAGCATATTTTTTTAAATGCCCTACTATCTCCTGAAAAGCTTGATCTATCCATTCGCTAGGGTCGACGTTACGTGGTAGCGGTTTAAATTTAAACACTGTTATGCGGTCTTGCATCTTCATATCATCGCTTTTCTGTATCACATAGTCATTGACAACGCGAATAGCGTTATTGTCCGCATCGTCTGAAAAATAGTAAAAGAAAAATACTCTTTTTTATACAAATTTATTTCAGTAAAAATATATTTAATACAAACATACAATTTTTACATTAAAAATAATTATACATAAAATTTATTTATTTTTTTTATAACCAAAAGGATAAGAACGCTTCGCAGATTTGAACCATCTCTTTCGCAAAACAATCGAACATTTTTTCTCTTCATTTACAGATACAATTTCATGAAGCGCCGTTCGTCGCAACACATTGCTTTTTACTATCAATTGGTTGTTTACATTATTAAAATTTTTTGCATTATAATTTTCGACCATTTGTACAACAGTATTAAAATTAATGATTTCGCTTGTCAGATAGTTTTGTCTGAAACCCTTAATTTTACACACATCGTGAACCGAACCATCGGCTTTACGTACACGATACGCGTAAAATTTTGGGCCTCCCGAGACAAAACATTCGATATAAGCTCCCGGGCCATAGTCTTCCAATTCGTTCGTAAGCTGACCAAGATACGGCCCGGTCGGAGGCTCGTACGACCCATCGCATTTAGTCGTATATATGATAGAATCGGTGTCGTAATACAATACACGCGTTCCTAACTTGTATAGATACGTGTACAATGTTAATCGCGCCTGCGCTGTAGTATACGCAGCAACGACTACGCTCGTGCATGGTGAGTTTGACTCCACCTCATCGATGTATTTCCAATTTACATAAAAAGCATTCTCACTCGCCCATTCGAGTGCCTCGACAACAATGTCGGGGTCAGTAATAAATTTTGATAGTTCTTCACGCCCCCGAACTATACTAGTCTGAGACAGATTGCCTCTCTGACCGAATTTACCCCAAAGCGTATTTAAACATAATTTTGCAACAGCGCGTAGTCCCGAATTTTTCTCTATTTTATTCAAATCTAATTTAATGCCCTCCTCGCGCTCGTAGTCGTCAACGTACTGCCTTTTGTCCGCATCGGTCACGACGTTCACGGGGAAGCCCGAGTTCTCTTGTTTAATTTTTAAAAACGTATTTATATAACCGGTAAATAAACCGCCAGTGCCTGTATTGCGGTTATACTGAGTGATGGAATACTGCCATATAATGCTTATATTCTTTAATACATAGCCATGTTCCAGCACCTTTTTTACCTCAAGAGCGACCCACGTACCGCTCAAAATTCTATCCTTTTCGTTTTCGTGGCAACGCTCGCCTTGTCTCGACTCTACGCAGCACGAGTGGCAGAGGGGGAAGAGCAGACGGTTGTGCATGCGGTACGGTAACAGCGGGTGGTATAGGTCCCGCGGCGGTAGGATCTCGCACTGTACGAGGCCTTCGACGTTTCGACTAAACTTTTCGAAATTTTCACCGGTGAGCTCGCGGCACATACTACCGATATATACTTTTGGATGACCGACAGGAAACACACCCGTCTTGCAGATGTACGGGTACAGAGAGCAAACGTCGACATATCGGATTTTCTCACCGGGATCTACTTTGTAAAGAGTCACGACGTTACCAGTCAGACCGCCGTAAAAAGCCGCCCGAGGATTCAACGAAACATTTTTTTGCGCGAGAGGGTGTCGTTTAATTAGTTTTTTAAAATCTGGATTAACTACAATTGATTTTTCAAATTCACACTCCCACATCTCGATAAGTGTGTATCCGTATGATTTTATGCGGCGCGACATTATGACTGTGTTTTCGTATCGCTGCTCAAATGTTGTTTTATCAACGAGAGCTCGCGTACGCTCATTTTTAAAACACTTTGGGCAACCATGCCAGTAGCATCCATGAAATTGATAAACCACCCCTTTCGCGTTATCTACAGACAAAAAACCGTCGACGATTGGACCCTCGATTAAACGGTATTCTCGACTTCGCCCCGCGTGTACGATTTCGCGACCGGTCCGATGCTCTTCCCACAAAAGCCACTCTATACACTTTTGAGAGTAGTTGCCTGCTCGTAAATAACCCTGCGCAGGTACAAGGCCTATTGTGTCCCTCTCTAAGTAATTCTTCCTATAGACACGAGAGCAGGCGCTTGCGAGTGTCACACTTTCCGCAAACGGATCGACATTTGCAACATTTAAAAAGATTTGACGAAATTTCATACAACCGTGGCGTAAGATGATGACGTCTTGCTGACAGTACTCGAGTAATTCTTTTTTTAAATCGAAAACAAAGTCTTCAGAAATCGAGGCATACCACTCGTAAAAGTTTGTGCGTTCTTGCAGCGTCATCGCGTCGGGGCTATAAGTTTCGGCCGGGGGATATACACCTTTATAATTTTCGTTTTCGACGGTATTAAAACGATGCGGAAAATATCCTTTTTTCACACCTTCCGCGAGACCAAAAGTTTTGGGAAAAGATGCGAGTTTTGATGGTATATAACTGAAGGAATCTATGAAAATCGTTTTTCCTATCTGCATTCGTATTATGTTACGACCATTTAAAATAACTTCAGGATCATTACCGTTCTCTACTAAATACTTCATAATAAATTGCGCATCAAAGGCTTTGGCGTTATGCGCGATACAGATAAACGTAGAGAAACCGATTTTATTTTTACGAACTACGAAATCAACAAAATGTGCCAGACATTCGGCGCCTGCATAGACGTGCTCACGAACCCCACAAAATGCGCATAGCCGTCTCGACTCGTCGGAGAAGCAAGCGTTTAGTTTTTCTTCGCGCGTTTCAAAATCGTAAAAAATAAAACAATTTTCGGGGTGTATTTTTGTATTTTTTCTAACTGTCACGGGCTGCATCATACATAGTACGTTCAACGAGTGGATGCTTCGACATATTTTACAAAAAATTTTACCGCATTCGTGTTTCCTTTTAAAATTGTTGACGAGGCGTTGGCATGTTTTACAAAAGAAATAATTCAAACATAAAGATCTAGTCGAGTTTCCCTTTGACCCCGTATATTTTTTATCACGAGCTACAGAACCGATTTTACGATGATTTCTAGAACATTCATCGTTGTAAAAACTACGAGCGCAATCGTTGCATCGTACATTTCGCTCGCCACCAACGCATCTTGGGGTAGTAAAACACGCATCGCATATGGCATCGCATGCGTGTTGATGTATGCTTTTGTACGAAAAATTACATGGTTCACAAAAAAATAATCCATTACGAACGCCTAATAAATTCAATACAAGGTCGAAATGTTCCCGCTCGCGATATGCCATAATGTTGATAATTTTTTCAAACGGACCTTTTTGCGTGCCGTCGAAAAACAATGGTGCATCTTTTTTTCCGAAAGTTTCGTAAATGTAAACACGAATAGCTATCTTTTTCTTTTGAAAAAACTTTTGAAATTTTTCGAGTTCGCAGAGTCCACATCCTCGATCTTGTGCGAGTTCAACACCCGATTTTATCATTAGTCGCGATGCGCGATATTTTTGATGCGTCAGTTTTTCTTTTATTTCGCGCCATTCCTTACCCCATTCAGGTGTCGCGTCTTTTCGAATAAATACTTCGCCACAAACCAACGCACGCGGTAGACACAAGTTGTCGTTGTTTTTTATGGACAAAATACTACGTTTGTCTAGAATATTTTCCACATTGCCTCTACTACCACCTTTTCCCTCAAAATCGTCGAACCATTCGGTATCAAAATCATCAACCCAACCCACCCACTCGAAATCGCGACCGAATTCTCACTATACATACACGAATATTGTTTAGAATTATTTTTGAAAACACTACCATTCTGAGATGACAGCCGGTCCGAGGATCGATGCGCGGGCTGGCTGGGGGAGGTTGTTGACCTGCTACTGCTTCGGCCTCTTCCTACTTGGACCCGAGAGACCCCCTGATGCGTCGAGTCCTGACTGGTGTAACTGCAGCCACTGCGACACATTTCTCTGTGCACATCCACATGCACCAACACTTTCGTACCACATGCACTGTTATTTTTTTCGCAATCTTCTCTATTATTTTTTTGTTTTTTTGTTTTAGGCATTTCAACAATGTCGTCCTTGCTCTGTGCTCGTGATCCAACATCTGAAATTAATATAAAATTAGTTTAAGAATTACGACGAAATATTTGAATTAAAATTACTAACAATTAAACCTCGGCCGGTCCTCGAAATACACGTGTTGCTGTCGTCCGAGGAGCCTCACACGCTACGATTTAAGGACGTAGATATAAGAAAATGATGTAGGAAAAAAAAGATAAACTTGATTAGTTTACCTTGATAGGCAGCGAGAGCCGCTTCTCGACATTTTTCCATATGGTCCGAGGGTGCGGCATTCTGTTGTGTCCCCAAATTCACAGCTAGCTACGCCCGTCGTCGGTCCATTCTCCGCGTGTCGTCAGCACTAATTTTATCATCAGGGCTCGTAACGTTTTGGATCATTGACATGATCTCAACGATTTGGGTCCTGGCTTCGCTCATAATGCTGAGCACAAATTCGCGTGTCTCTTCGCGAACTACGTCCAGGGCGTGGAGACGTCCTATAAAAAATATGAATTATTTTTTTTAAATCTATATTATAAATGTTTAAAAAATACTATAAAAATTTGAAACTTACGCAATTCGTAAAACCGTCGCATAAGCGGTTGTGAATAATATTCTATGTCGATCCTGTCGTCAGCAGTGAGACATCGACCCGCGAGATAAATCGCTAGGTCGCATTGGTTGATGCACACGTCGAACATAGTAAACACATCCTTCAAATCACTGAACGCAAGTATGTAAAAATACTCAAACACGAGCGACGATATTGACAGGTCAAAAAATCTCGACCACCACACGGGGTTACAGCGCTGCCGCAAACGATCGTACCGTACGCACGCTAGCGCAGCGTACGTCACTACCACGTGCTGAAAATCACCCACTATCTTTTTTGCCTCGGAAGTCGGCATTTTTGTATAAGGTACACAATTACACACAATCACTAGACACAAGAAATTTTAATGCCAACGAAGTGTGCGCTTGGCGTTTGAGGAAAAGATTAAACCTCGTCGTGTGGGCACCTCGGCTTTTTATAATAGCCACCATACTAGCTTGCTACAGTTTGCCGCCCTACATCTGCATTCACACCCCCGCAGAAAACTTGCGCATCGTCGCCACTTGATCTCGTGAGAATCGCTGTAAAACATCCATGTTAAAAATCTGCCTTAGAGAAAAGGATCTGAAACACTTGTCTCGGGCTTGGTTTAGAGTTCTTTACGCCACCCCTGAAAACTTTGAGAAAAATCGTTTATCGACGACTGAAATCCACCGAAAAAAATCTAGCGCGGAAAACGAACATACATCTAAATAGACAGCTGTGCATCTCCTAAGAGTCACTGCTTAAAAAACACATGTGGCTCGCCACACACGTGTGAGAATAAATCGGGCGAGTTATATGCGTGTGTGTATATGACTTGTGCAACGGTTGGAGGATGGGGGTGGGGGCCAGATGTCGTGATTTAAAACAGAAACACGCTCAAGGGTTTTTCCAACGCGCTTTCCTCGGGAAAAGTGTCAGTTTACAGCTAACCGTCGAAGCGATCTCATTAAAAAAAGTATACACGCTTCTGGAGTGGATTAGTCATGGCGCAAAAAATGTTGAAAAGAAAGAACGAAGATTTTGAAAACGAGGATGGAAATAAGAAAATAACCATGACACGTAATAGAGAAATAAAATCAGTGATAATCGGATTGTTCACAACAGTGTATTCGCTAAATAAGTCTGGTTCAAAAAAAATTAGTGTGAGCTTAGTGTACGATGAAGAAGATGATATTTTCAAGCCATCGATTCAGTTAATCAACAATCAATTTTCTCATGGTTTTCCATTAAGTTCCGGAGCGTGGATGACTCTCATAGACAATCTTGAAAAGATTACCAAATATTTCGATTGTGTGTACGACGATTTACCGAGCATCGCTTTGGACGACGAGACAGAGTTGCGCTTCACAACCTTTTACGGCTTGAAATCAATTCTTTTTGCAAAGACGATCAACGAGTCGGAGAATAAGAAGAAAGATTTTTATTCGCCCGGCGTTGTTCTGCAGATGACGAGTTTTGAAGGTATCAAGAGGGCTGCTGTTTGTGTCGAGGAGCGTTTTCATCGTTCGGAACGTATCACCGATGCAGTGAACAAATGCAAGGAGTACACCGCACTCGAAGTTTTCAACATTGCCACACCCGAGGAGTATTCCAACGACGAATTATTAACAGCGTGCATCGAAGAAAATACAGACAATATTCGAGAAAAAGTTTCACAGCGATTTGCAAAACCAATAGATATCTATTTTAAAAATTTTTACTTTGATATTTTTTATAAAGAATTGACGACTGTGTACATAAAAATTTCACAAAAATGTATATCAAAATTATCTGAAAAAAATATGTAAAACGATTGTAAACTAAACAATACTTTTTTCTTGAATAAACGAAATTTTGTAAAAAAATATTCATTCTATTTCAATATTCACAACACCCAAGAATTCCCTCTCGTACATATTAGACAAATGCTCTCGTTTCTAATTTAAAATATATTTTCCAGCCACTTAAAGTATACCAGATACTCGCATCCGAGAGTTTTGTACGCGGGGGTCGGGTTACGAGCTCCCCTCGGCAAGCTCCGCTCGCCTAGTTACGGGACTCATATATACATAGATATACTGGGGTAGAACGCCCGCCCTGTATAGATATAGTCCAAAGCTTTTCCCGGACTTTGAAAATTCTCACTTGTCGCGTGGCAGAAGACGCAGAGCACATGCGTCGTTTATACCGTACCTCTCGGCTGAGATTCGGCTCCAGACACCCCCACTCTCTCTGTTTCGGAACTTTGAAAATTTTCAGTTGCGCTCTACTCTCTCTCCCACGCATCTCTTGGCGCGAGGCAGAAGACGCAGAGCGCATGCGTCGTTTATACCGTACCTCTCAGACGATTTCAGCTCCAGACACCCCCCCACTCTCTATGTTTCGGGGTTCCTGACTAGAGTAGATGTCTGTATATATAGATATACTCGGGTATAACAGACCTGCAGCTATGTATAGATATACTCTCTCTGTTTCGGGACTTTGAAAATTTTCATCTCTCTCTCGCACCATCTGGCGCCCACGCACACTCTCAGCATCTCTTGGCAAGTGGCAGAAGACGCAGAGCGCATGCGTCGTTTATACCGTACCTCTCGGCTGAGATTCAGCTCCAGACACCCCCCACTCTCTATGTTTCGGGGCTCCTGACTAGAGTAGATGTCTGTATATATATAGATATACTCGAGTATAGATATACACTCTCTATTTCGGGACTTTGAAATTTTTCAGTTGCGCTCAACGCTCTCTCTCTCTCTCTCTCTCTCTCCCACGCACAGCATGTCTCTCTCTCTCTCTCCCACGCACAGCATCTCTCTCTCTCTCTCTCTACCACGCACAGCATCTCTCTCCCGGGCGGCGGCGGCGGCGGCGCCGGGGACCAGCTCACCACCGCGGGGAGAGCTCCAGCGGGTCCAGCTCACGCGCGGACCGCGAGCTCCCTCCCCCCACCCGCTCGCGGCTCCCACCCCTCACCGACTCACGGCTCCCCCCACCACCCGGCTCGCAGCTGGCTCGCGATCGCTGATTGGCTCGGGTATACCGTGCCTCACTGACTTCACGTCTGGCGCCGCTAGGCCACGCCCACGTCGGCGGGGTAGAGCGTGCCTCTACTACTTACATATATTCTCGCGCAGTGCAGAGACACTTTCCGCAGAGAGAGAAAGAAAGTGCGCGCTACCTCTGAATACATATTTTTCTGCGAGAATAGCCCCGTAGGTAACCTTGCACGTATTCAAAATACATATATTCTCGCGCAGTGCAGAGACACTTTCCGCAGAGAGAGAAAGAAAGTGCGTGCGACCTATTTATACATATTTTTCCTGCGAGAATAGCCCTGCAGGTAACCTTGCGCGTATTCAAAATACATATATTCTCGCGCAGTGCAGAGACACTTTCCGCAGAGAGAGAAAGAATGTGTGCGCTACGTATACATATTTTTCTGCAAGAATAGACCTGCAGGTAGCCATGCGCGTATTCAAAATTGGATATATTCTCGCGCAGTGCAAAGTCACTTTCCACAGAGAGAGAAAGAAAGTGCGTGCGACCTATGTATACATATTTTTCCTGCGAGAATAGCCCTGCAGGTAACCTTGCGCGTATTCAAAATACATATATTCTCGCGCAGTGCAGAGACACTTTCCGCAGAGAGAGAAAGAAAGTGCGAGCGATCTATGTATACATATTTTTCTGCGAGAATAGCCCTGCAGGTAACCTTGCACGTATTCAAAATACATATATTCTCGCGCAGTGCAGAAACACTTTCCGCAGAGAGAGAAAGAAAGTGCGCGCTACCTCTGAATACATATTTTTGTGCAAGAATAGCCCGGCAGGTAACCTTGCGCGTATTCAAAATTAGATATATTCTCACGCAGTGTAGAGACACTTTCCACAGAGAGAGAAAGAAAGTGCGCGCGACCTATGTATACATATTTTTCTGCGAGATTAGCCCTGCAGGTAACCTTGCGCGTATTCAAAATACATATATTCTCGCGCAGTGCATAGACACTTTCCGCAGAGAGAGAAAGAAAGTGCGAGCGATCTATGTATACATATTTTTCCTGCGAGACTAGTCCAGCAGGTAACCTTGCGCGTATTCAAAATAGATATATTCTCGCGTAGTGCAGAGACACTTTCCGCAGAGAGAGAAAGAAAGTGCGCGCTACCTCTGAATACATATTTTTCTGCGAGAATAGCCCTGCAGGTAACCTTGCACGTATTCAAAATACATATATTCTCGCGCAGTGCAGAGACACTTTCCGCAGAGAGAGAAAGAAAGTGCGCGCGAGCTATGTATACATATTTTTCCTGCGAGAATAGCCCGGCAGGTAACCTTGCGCGTATTCAAAATACATATATTCTCGCGCAGTGCAGAGACACTTTCCGCAGAGAGAGAAAGAAAGTGCGAGCGATCTATGTATACATATTTTTCCTGCGAGACTAGTCCAGCAGGTAACCTTGCGCGTATTCAAAATAGATATATTCTCGCGTAGTGCAGAGACACTTTCCGCTGAGAGAGAAAGAAAGTGCGCGCTACCTCTGAATACATATTTTTCTGCGAGAATAGCCCTGCAGGTAACCTTGCGCGTATTCAAAATACATATATTCTCGCGCAGTGCAGAGACACTTTCCGCAGAGAGAGAAAGAATGTGTGCGCTACGTATACATATTTTTCTGCAAGAATAGACCTGCAGGTAGCCATGCGCGTATTCAAAATTGGATATATTCTCGCGCAGTGCAGAGTCACTTTCCACAGAGAGAGAAAGAAATTGCGTGCGAGCTATGTATACATATTTTTCTGCATGAATAGACCTGCAGGTAGCCTTGCGCGTATTCCAAATTAGATATACTCTCGCGCAGTGCAGAGACACTTTCCGCAGAGAGAGAAAGAAAGTGCGTGCGACCTATGTATACATATTTTTCCTGCGAGAATAGCCCTGCAGGTAACCTTGCGCGTATTCAAAATACATATATTCTCGCGCAGTGCAGAGACTCTTTCCGCAGAGAGAGAAAGAATGTGTGCGCTACGTATACATATTTTTCTGCGAGAATAGCCCTGCAGGTAACCTTGCACGTATTCAAAATACATATATTCTCGCGCAGTGCAGAGTCACTTTCCACAGAGAGAGAAAAAAATTGCGCGCGACCTATGTATACATATTTTTCTGCGAGATTGGCCCTGCAGGTAACCTTGCGCGTATTCAAAATACATATATTCTCGCGCAGTGCAGAGACACTTTCCGCAGAGAGAGAAAGAAAGTGTGCGCTACGTATACATATTTTTCTGCAAGAATAGACCTGCAGGTAGCCTTGCGCGTATTCAAAATGCATATATTCTCGCGCAGTGCAGACACTTTCCGCAGAGAGAGAAAGAAAGTGCGTGCGACCTATGTATACATATTTTTCCTGCGAGAATAGCCCTGCAGGTAACCTTGCGCGTATTCAAAATACATATATTCTCACGCAGTTCAGAGACACTTTCCGCAGAGAGAGAAAGAAAGTGTGCGCTACGTATACATATTTTTCTGCAAGAATAGCCCTGCAGGTAACCTTGCGTGTATTCAAAATTAGATATATTGTCACGCAGTTCAGAGACACTTTCCGCAGAGAGAGAAAGAAAGTGTGCGCTACGTATACATATTTTTCTGCAAGAAGAGCCCTGCAGGTAACCTTGCGTGTATTCAAAATAGATATATCGTTTCACAGCGTAGAGAGAGATTTTCCGCAGAAAGTGCACGCGCTCTTTGTATTCTTACTTTTTCCTGAGATGTTAGCGCAGTACATTGTGCATAGACGCAATAGAGTATTTTCTCGCGCCTCCCATTGCTTCTATACTGCTCCAGAGAGAGAGAGAGGGAACAGCCTATCAAATGCTATAGGTATACTGGAACAAAAGAGAGGGGCGAGCAAGTCCCCTCTCTTCTTACGGGTTTTGACTTTGAGAGAGAGGGGGGACCCAGAGAGTGGGGCAGTACGTGCCAGAACTCGTACGTATACTGGAACAGCAAGGGAAGGGATCCACTGTTCCAGTATACTGTAGGCGTACTGGAACAGAAAAGAGAGGGGATCCATTGTTCCAGAACGCCTATGTTCCAGTATGCCTATAGCCTATCTACTAATATGTATCTAGTGATTCATGGAATAAAGTTTAAAATTTACCTTAGTATTTGTTAACTGTAGAAACATTTTATGTTTGTTAAATTCTTTTTTATATACTGAATTCATTCAATGTATAATCTGTATAAGTGTATAGTAATAATACTGTGTTAATACTTATTTAATGTTCCTTGTATATACTGAATACGTTTGAATCTACTTATAATCTGTGTAAATGTGTAGTGATATTACTGTGTTAAGGGGTTATGACAGTGTTAAAATTTTGAAAATATTAATTTTTTTTTTATTCACTTTTTTCACAGTTAATAGTCCGTAGAATATGGTCCTGAAAGCTTTTTTTTGCTAAAAAAATTTGCCTTGAAAATATCGACAAAAAACTGATAAATCTGTTCCAAGTAAATTTTTGAAAAATCGTAATATTTAAATATTTTAATTAGCCAAACTTGCGAAATGGATTGTTCTACCACACATTTTACAGAGTTATTTCATGAGAAATCTCACTGAAAATACGACCTAAAAACCGTTTTACAAACCGTTTTTTTCTCAAGAGTTATGAAATTATTTCCGTAAAATAAATAAAATCCGTAAAATTAATTTTTCTATGTGTGATTTTATGTTAATAAACTCAATGCGTTAAAGTAAAGGCATTCAAAAAATTTGAATTTTCCACTCGAACAGGTTGTACCTCACAGCGTCCGGTCGAGAATGAAGATTACTGTTTGATCGGTATAGTAGAATTTTCTGTAAAGCAGCAGAAAGCAGCCAAACAGCTGTTTTTCATCCAAGACACTAGATCAGTGCAGTTAGTCTGCTAGCTGCTGTAACAATGCTTATAACCTCAGTGGTGTTGTAAAAGTGCAAGAGCTTCTGGAGAATACAAAAATTATTCAGATAAGTATTGAAAACTAATAAGTTATAATTTATCCGTAAAGAACTTTTTCTTTGTTTCTTTATTTTTTGCTTTTAGGTGTACGGGTCCAAGACAGCAAGATGGGCCTATTATTCTGACTAACTGGTATATTATTTTGTGTACTTTCTAACAACTTGAAATGTTTTTGATAATGGTTAGTACTGCACATAATTGCAATCAATAGTATAACTTGATTATGAATAAGTAACAATAACTTTTATTTTATTTTCAGCTTCTATATACTATTATCACACAGCATGATGTACGCGTACCACAAAGTATGCTTTATTGCATGTATATTTGAGTACCAAAAGCAAATCAAGGTATGCCACATAGTTTCTGTAAGTATAGCTGAGTTCATTTGTATGATTTACATTATAAACTTTAAATGCCTTTTACTCAAATTTAGTTTTTTCATGCTTTTCATGTATTTGCCGCAGCTTTCTGAAGGAACCGTAACATCAATCCGGATGAACTAAAGTGTAAAACCTTCCTAATGAGTACGGTCACAAACTGAGTGGAGCAGAATGGGCAAAAATAAGTTCAAAGTGAATGTTACGTATATTTACATATGTAACATTCACTATAATTATTAATATTGTCAATATATGTTTAATTAATTATATTAATTTTGTGTTTTTCAGGAATCTGTTCCACTTAGTCTGAGACCAGACTCATAAGGAAGATTTGGCACTTTGATTCATTAGAATTGATGGTACGGTTCCATCAGAACCATGCGGCAAGCAAACAAAAGTGATGAAAATCATGATTTTTGGTAAGCAATTCCTTTAATTGTTTTTAAATGTTACACTCACTTTTTGCATATTATTTATGCATAAAAGTGATGTATAATACTTGTATTTGAAAGCAAAAATATAGTTTTTAGAGCAACTATATATCTATTAATTTTTTACAACACTAACAATTTTTCGTTTTTTGCAGGTTTTAACACTGTCATATCCCCTTAATACATATTACATTGATATTATTGATTGATATCATTGATACATTCATTAGATTGTGTTAATACTTTTTTCCTGAAAATGGCAATTTAAATATTTTAATTTAAATATACATATGTAGAATGTGTATCTATGAATTAATTGAATAAAGTTTAAATTTTACCTTATCAATTATTAACTGTAGAAACGATTCATATTAGTGGAAATCAGTTTAATGATTCATTTTTACCTATTTATAATTTTATTTGTATAGCGTATTTTTGAAAATTATAATCACAATTTCATTAATCAAATTACAGAGATATAATGTACTTATTTGTATATTCATTTCTATTCTTAATTGTGTCAATACATACTCTTACTACTCCGTTAATACCGTTTGCGTGAAAATAATAATCATTAAAAAATACATATAAAATTAGCAATATTATACATGTAGCATATGAAATATATGTATACTTATTTACGTATAAAGTTAAAATTGTACCTTACCAATTATAAATCTGTACAAACACTTAATATTAGTGATGCTGTGCTCAATTGTTTAGCTGACATTATTTGACTGTTGTCATGACTGTGTTGTAATCATAGCTGCCGCTTCATTCAGAGGCGCTGTTCTTGTGATTCTATGAATTTTACCAATAGTATTAAAGCTGCCTCTTGATTTAGCGGCGCTTTTTATAACTCTCTTTGTAATTCCATGAATTTGAACACTATTCATTTAGCGGCGCTTTTTTTGTAATTTCGTAAATTTTATTAATATTGACTTGTCGGCGCTCTTTCTGTAATTCTATAAATTTTACCGATAATATACATGATGTAGCGGCATTTAATCTTAGCTGCCGCTATACTTGATATTAGCTGCCGCTTTATGATTTTTTCATTATTTAATAAAAGTGCTATACATTAATATAAAGTTAAATTATAAAATTTCATGATACACAATATTTTTTGTATAAACATTAGTATCTTTTTTATTTTTTGTTTCGTTTTTTATATCAAGTCGCAAGTACTCTGGATGTGTTGTTCTGGATAAAGCAACATATAATTGACCATGAGAAAATACTGAAGAGGGTAGATATATACCAACTTTTTTGAATGATTGTCTTTGAGCTTTATTAATTGTCATTGCGTGTGCAAGTCTAATTGGAATTTGTCTTCTGGTCATAGAAAATGGTATTTCTTCTACTGCTGGTGTTAAACTTATTCTAGGTAATATAACGTTTGAACCAGTTTTTTTTCCCACTTATTATTTCTGCTAAAATGGAATATTTATTCATGTCTTTTATAATTAATCTTGTGCCATTGCAAAGACCGTCGTTTAAATTCAAGTTTCGTAATAACATGGCTATGGCTCGTTTTTTAATACAAGTTTGTGCGGTGGTAATCCATTAGGTGTTAACGAGTTTAAAAATTCTGTAGGTAAAAGTGTATCTAAATTTTCATTATTAGAATCTTCTGCTGAATCACTGCTTAAAAATATATGTTCTTGTTCATTGATAAGTGATAAAATTTTATTATTTATTTCCAGAACGTCAGAGTTTTTTGGTGCCAATATGATATTTTCGTAATATTCAGGATTGCTTGGTTCAATTATTGTACCATATATTTCATTAATTATATTTTCTTTTGTTAACATTTCTTCGGGTATACTTATTACCTCATGTTTTTTTTCAAAATTGTTTGCAAATATTCCATCTCCTACATTTAAAAGCCATTTTTTGAACTGTGTAATTAATTCAACAATGCGTATATTTTGTTTTAAACTTACAATTTTAAAACTGTTCCATAAATTACTCTTTTTTATACAGTTTTCAACTATTTGTGATCTGTTTCCATGTCTAGCAACTGGTAATATTTGCCGAAAATCTCCAGATACAATGACAATTTTATTACCAAAAGTATTGTCGTTATTACAAACATTTTTAAATATTCTATCTACTGCCTCAAATGCGTACTTGGAAGTCATTGATATTTCATCCCAAATAATAACTTGTACATCCCTCATTACATGGCCAATAACACTGTTTGCAGTTATATTGCACGTACTTTGTTCATTAACATTTAATAGTAATTCGAATGTTGTATGCACAGTTTTTCCATATTGTAATAAATTAGCAGCGATTCCAGTCCATGCAACCGTTAAAAAGTTAATATTATTTATTTTGAAATAAGTTATAAGTGTATTTAATAAATAACTTTTATTGGTACCTCCAGGACCGTCGATAAATATGCAATTATCATCTGATTTTTTGTTAATACAATTTATTATCATATTATAAATAATTCTTTGTGCGTCTGATAATGTTGAAATTGGATCTGCGCGCGCATAAATCGGACTTATTGAAATTGAAACTGTCGTTGTCATTATCAGGAATATTGTAAGTAAATTCATTTGCTTCAGTGATATGTGGTAGACTATAATCATTTGTTGAAAATCCATGGGAAATTAAAATTTCTGGTATTACATTTAATGCATATTGTACGCCAACTTCTTCAGACATTTTTAGTGGATAGAATTGTGTTTTATATTTTTCAAATAATTCTGGAGCATTAATTGGATTGTGAAATACAGAAATGTAAGCAAATAATTGACACATACTTTTTGGAAATTTATACTGTGATGCTTCTTCTAAACATTTATCCCATTCTTCATCTGTAGTCATTAAATTTCTTGCTTTGCAAACTTCATAATAACTTGAATATGTTATTCCATCATATGATTTTAAATATTCATATGATGTAGCTCCTTTAACATGTAATAATAATAATCAGAGAAAGAATTTTTCTTTTTGTTTAGGATTTTCTAAATACATCCTACTCAAAATTGGTTTGTTATAATATTTACGTTTATTCCATTTTTTTTCTTTCTTATCCAATGTATAATATCTAGGGATTTCTGTATATAAATAATTGTGAGCTTCTGCATCTATTTGATTCAGTTCAAACCAAGCAGTAATTTGTGTTCCAACGTTTTTATTCAATATTTTCTCTTCTTCATTCTTTACAAAATAAATTTGTTGTTGATCTTTATCATGAACAGGCAGTCTATTAATAGTATGTGATAATTCACTCATATTATATTGTAATAAACGATGCATTGCTTCTGGAGGACAAACGTATCTTGTATTAATGTATTGTTTGATTTCATCATACTGTATTTCAGTATCCTCCATTACATCGTTATTTTCATTATCTAACTTCAATTCATTTCAATAAAATTACAGTCATGACCTTTATAACAGTATTAAAACAAATATTTTATACACATTACAGTTGAACAAACTTCAACATTCATGTGACTGTTATATTTTAATAGTAAATATGGATTGTAAGGTACAACAAATCTATTATCAGCCCATTTTTTCGTAGAATAAAAAATTTTTTTATTATTGTTAGTCCTTTTATACAAAGGATAACCAGTGTTGGTAATAGTATTTTCAATAAATATTTTGGAAATTTTTTTGTACATGTATTAGTTTGTAAATCCATACATGGAGAGTGTTTATTTTGTTCTCTACAAGGACCATGAATCATAAACTGTTTAACAATTTCATATAATCGTGGATTTCTGGATTCATCAGGAATTTCTGCGGAAATGATTTCATCTATTTGATCATTATTATATAATTTATCTTCTTTAGATAAAAAAATTAGCATATGTATATGAGGTAAGTCTCTTTTTTGTAATTCAATAACATATGTAAATGCAATACAATTTCCAAAAATATTGTTCTTTACAATGTCTTGCTTAAGTTGTTTTACTTTTTCATTAAAAACCTTTACAACTATATCTGGTCTATCCATAGGTACCTCAAAATCTTCAATATTATTTGTAATTTCTTTCCATGTAGGATTACATGTCATAGTTATAAATAAGTCTGGTTTTCCATACGTTTGAACAATAACCATTGAATCAATGAATTTTTGATGCAAAGCTCGAGGACTTCCTGTAAAACTTGATGGTAGAATAAACATTTTTCCAATATTTAAATCATCATTTTTGTTAGAAAATTTATTTTTTATATGATCCATTAATCCTTGATATAATTCTGTCCTTAGATTATTCTGATTTTTTTTAATGTAATATAATCTTGAACTCTCCACCTTAACCCATGCATCAACAATATATTATTGGGACAACTTTCCTGAATTAATGTAAGGACTGAAATCATCTCTTATACTTAATTTGTAATTGTAGAATTGTAGCGTCAACATATTCTTGTTGCTATTGTTTAATTTCATATACGGGTTTCATCCAAAATCACCTTGTGGAAAAATTAATGGATATGTCATTGGGTCTACATGTGACGTGGTGGCCGAGAGGACGATCCTGGGGTTCCTTCGGGTCCACCTCGTAAGGCTCGGAGACTTCTCCGCGGTCTGGATTTATGTGTGCGCTAGGCGCACGGGCGCCTTGACTGCGGATCTCGCTCGCTCGGCTGGCTCGCGCAGCACACTCTGCGTCTCGGGGCGGGATACGGGCGTGAGCAACGGCTCTCCAAGTAATTAAATGACACACGTGTTTATAAAAGAAACAATGCTTTATTTCCTAGTCTCGGCGGCGCCTCGGCGGCTACACTTGTCATTCGCGGCGGCGGCAGTAACGCGGCGGATTTTCCGTACTCGGCACGGTTTCACGGCGGCGGCGGAAGCACAACACTTGCCCTTACGGTTTTTCTCCTGAGTCGGCGGCACTGCTCGTCCTCCCGTACGGGTGTCGTCTCGTTCCCTGTGAACGGTCTCGAAAACTCGCGCGACGCGGCTGTGGTAATGCTGGTGGTAAGGTGGTTTATCCTGCTGCTGCTGCTGCTATGGCTTCTCAAGGCGTACTCGTCGTCGACGGGCGATCGCGCGGCCTCTGGCCCTCTCACGCACACATACGGGCACGGGGATCACGTGACTCCCGGCGGCGGCAATTACAATTTGTTGGCGCATTTTTAATGTACTCGATATCGCACATACACAATTAATTAATGTCCCGCGTACTGCCGAATTCGCCGTTGCACGCACCATTTTATACACAATTTCCTTAATTTTTATCCGGCCTTAATCGGCTCTTAAACGCGTTACAATAATGCATGGCGGCACTCCTGATCAACGCGCAAACACACACTCGTTCCCTTCAATTTCACGTGGGTATTGCGGCCGATGTGGAAGAGGCCTGTCTCCTCCACTTCGACCCCAATATGCGGCGACTGTATGGTAGTGAAGGCTCGGTAGCCTCCACTACTCGTGGCTGACTTTCCTCTCTCACTCGCACGCACGACAGCTGTGCTGCGCACACACACATCCTCACGCGCGCCCACGTACGCTCTCGCCGCTTGCCGCGCCGCTGCGCGGTCTTGCGCCGCTCGCTCGTTCTCTCTTGCCGTCGCCTCGTGGCTCGCCGAGGTGTCATGGCGGCCGTAGTGGCTCTGCGGCGCGGTGTCTGCCTCGCCGCGTCTCTCGCGGCGGCGTGGGGAAGCGGCGTGCTGGCGCGAGCTCTCGGTTGCTCGGCGTGACGTCACGCCTGTGCTGGTGCGGCGCTCAGCTGGGCGCGCGGCTTGTGTCGGCGATTCCGTGGTGCTCTCTCTTTCTCTCTCTCTCTCTCTCGCGAGGTAAGGCGGCGGCAGTAGCGTCTCCTCCTGTAACGGGCGTACATTACTATGTGCGTTTGTCCTGCAACTGCAGGTGCCCGTCGGGAGGAGACGCTCCCCGTCACACCCCCTCCCAAGCCTTCAATACGCCTCGTATTGACAGTCTGTGCTGTGGGAGTGGTGCGCGGGATTCGGGAGCGTCTCTCCAACGAGTACCCTTCACTGACGTGGGGTTAAGGGTTAGTAATGGGGCTAAACCAGGCGGCGCGGGTCCCTCTGTCGGCTGTCCTGCTGTGGAAGCTGAAAAGATTTTGGGGAGGGTTTCGTGCTCCGATGGTCCCCTGGGCCCACGCTTGCGGCTCGCTGCATCGGGGGAAGAAATGCTCCGTTCGTCTCTTACCTCTCTATCTCTCTCTTCTCTCCCTAGTGATGCTCGTCCTCCGAGGACGAGCCGTGGCGTCTGGAGGCTCGGCGTCCGGGGAAGGCCTCCCGCAGGATGTTCTCCCGGAGGTTTCGGGGCAGGTCACGCACCTGCTCCAGGATGCTCAGGACCTCGGCGGAGTGTCGAGCGCCCTGGGAGCTCTTTCCGGACGTTCCTGGGCTCCTGCGTTCGGGTTGCCTCGTGCGTTTCGGAGGCGACGGTCCGTGCGCGGACGTCCTCGGGGCTGGCTGTGGTCGAGACGTCGTCGGTCGTGGCGTAACCCTGTCCGGTGCGGCGAGGGCGCGCGCGGAGCGCTGGCGCCCCCGGTCGTCGTCTCGGTTGCCTCCCAGCTGCCGGTATCGGTCTCGGCACCACGGGCACGTCCCAACAGTTACGCCTCGGCGTCCGCAATTGTTGCAGAACGAAAGGGGTGTCGGCGCCGCCTGGCAGTACATCTTCCGGTGGCCCTGCTGCCAACAATTGAAGCAGCCGTAGGGTGGCGGATCGATGGTGCGGTCGAAGGGGACGGGCTGGACTCCTCCAAACCTCACGCCCGTAACCTTCGGCGGGATCGGCCGGCATCTCTACCGTCCTCTCCTCTCTCTGGAACTTTCTCGTTCCTCGGGCAGTTCACAGCGCGTGGGAGGTCCTGGCGGCGTAATTGGCCGCGGGCGTCGCGGAGGCGACCTCAGGGGAAAATAGTCGTCCCTGGTAATCTGTCGCGGACCTTTCACGCGTCGTTCCTGAGATCGGGCTGTCGCCCGAGGTGGGATTGGCGGCTGACAGAGCCGCGGTATCGGCGGGCGGTACGTGTCGCGGTCGCGGGCGCTGAGCTCAGCGTCCCAGTCCTCCGGCTCGTTGTCGGGATTGAGTCTTCGCGCGACGGCCGGCTGATTCGCGAACTCGTCGTCGCAATCCTCGTCGTCAGCCCAGAGACTGATCCGGGGGACGAACGGCCGCTAATACCTCGGCTCCTGGCTGGTACCCTCTTCTCGTCCGGAGCTAAGCTCAACGGCTCGGCTGACACTATCAGGCGGCGGACACGCGGACACCGCCGGTCCCAAGCGATCCCCAATCGTCGAGGCTCGTTGGTGGGGGCTCTCCGTACCGGGAATAGGCTCTCCGGCCGTTGTAGGAGAGTCCACCGGTGCGACGGACGACTTGGGAGCGCGGGGGTGGTTACCCCAGGGATCGACGGGCGGCTGGCACTTAGCGAAGAGCTCCGAGGCCTCAGGTGTCGGCTGTAACTGGCATGAGGGGCGGCGGAGCTCGCTCCACCTTGCGGGAGGTACGGGAGTCGGGTCGAACACCACCTGTAGAGGGCCCTCGCGCATGATGAGGACAGGTCCTCGCACGAGGGTTGGTGCCGGCGCCGGACTTTCCCGCAAGAGCTCGTCCTCCTCCTCCGACGTCACACAGACCTCGAGGTCGTCTACCTCCATGGGGTGGTCGGAGTCAGTGCCGATCTCTACCGCAGCGACCTCAAGTGCCAGGGCATCGGGCTCGCCCGCTGCGGCCTCGTTCTCCTCTGCTGCTGGGGCGGCTTCCGCCACCTTGTCAGGGGGCGAGGTCGGGGCTGATGGAGTTGGAGGCGTTGGGCTGACCTCTCTGGGTTCGACCGGGTTGCTCGGTGCGAGGGTTGCCTCGTCGGGAGCGTTGGCGGGCGACGTTTCGGCCGATCTGGCTCGTCGCTCGTCAAAGTGGGCCAGGAGTTGGCGACGCAGCTCTCTCTCCTCGCTCTCGTCTTCTCCACGGAGCATGCCTCGCAGCACCTCTCGCTCCATCTCGTCGTGAGACACGTTGTCACTCATCCCCTAGGGTGTGTCTGGAATTAGTACTCAAACTTGGCAAAGGGGACAGGGGCAACACAAGGGATTCCATTACCAGGTACTTACACAACTTCGGAGTTTTCCCACACATACATATATCGGTACTTCACGGCACCACTAACTACGGACTCGGGATGTCGGCTGGTGTAGGCGGCGGTTTTCTCGAGGGGGTGAATTTGCGGAGTTCGCTCACATGCACGTTATTATTCTTTCGCGCGTTTCCCTCCCCTACTTCGAGCTCATATACGAGGGGTGAGATTTTCCTAATTATCTTGTAAGGTCCCTCATATTTTGGCGCGAGCTTGGCGGAAAAATGTACGGCGGCGTTAGAAAGCGGGTGCGTGCGACGCAGGACTAAGTCTCCCACATTAAACTCCGCGTGTCGTCTCCCCCGATTATACGCTTTTGCCTGTCTCTCGCGGGCCTCGTCAATATATTTGGCCACTAATTCCCTCAGCGCGTGTAGTCGTTGCATCCGATGTGACCAGAGGCCTAAATGGCCGGGGTACACTTTCCTTTTGTATTCTTCCCCTACGTCCCTACGTAACGTTCCCACTTGCGTAGGATGGCGGCCGTAATTCAAGAAGGCTGGGGAGGTCTTGAGCGGCGTCTGCGTGGCGGTATTGAGAGCATGGCGTAACTCGTGGAGGTGCTTATCCCAGTCTTGATGGCTGTCTACGTACATGGCGATCATAGTCTTCAACGTGCGGTTTATTCGTTCCACCGGGTTGGCTTGGGGATGATAAGGCGACGTCGTGAGGTGTAGTACACCATAGTCAACCAAGGACTTCGTCAGGTGTTTGTTCACGAATTCAGTCCCGTTGTCGGTGAGGAGGTACTCTGGTGTTTCCCAGCGAAACAGAACGAGTTCCTCGAACGCCTCCATCACTGACTTCCCGTCGGCTTTCGCGAGTGGTTTTATTTCTATCCATCTCGTGAAGAGATCTTCGAAGATGAGGAGGTATTTCGCTCTGCTTTTACTTCGCGGAAACTCCATTATGTCGGCGGCTACGACTGTCCATGGCTGTTCTACTATATACTTGCCCATAAGTCCCTGAGGCGCTTGTTGGGACGTCTTGTATATCTGACACGTCAAGCAGGATGTCACGTGTCGATAGACGTCTTGGTACATGCCGGGCCAGAAGTACTCACGGGCGATCCTCTCCTATGTCTTGGCAATTCCCATGTGACCGGCTGAAATATCATCGTGGGCTTTCTTCAGGACTTTCTCTTTATCCTCGTCCGGGACTACAAGCTTCCAGTTATCATCGGCTCCGGCAATTGGCTCAAGCATTGGATCCTCCTGATAGCGGTATAGCTTGTTGTCTACCACCTTCCATTCAGGGAAGTCGTCTGGGCTCTCCAAGACTCGGGCTCAGCGGCGTAGATACCATCCATCTACGACTTCTCCTAGGGCGGCTATTTCGGCTTCGAACATCCTCGAGAGAGCGTCTGGCACGTGGTGATTCTTGCCCCTTCGATGTTGGATTTCGAAGTCCCACTGCTGGATTTCCGTGGCCCATCGGGCCAGTCTTCCTGTCGGCTCTTTTAAAGACCGCAGCCACTTCAACGCGATGTGATCGGTGATCACCGTGAATCTGTACCCTTCAACGTACGGCCGTAACTTCTTGATCGCCCAGATCAGGCTGAGACACTCTCTTTCGGTGGTAGTGTAGTTGCTGGCATCGCACTGTATGCAGAATGGCTTCGTGAAGTCTGGTCTGGCGAGGACTGGGGCTGAGCTGAGTGTGTTCTTGATGCTCTCCAACGCTCTCTCCTGCGGGTCGGTCCATGTCCATGGCTGATCCTTGTGTAAGAGAACGGTGAGGGGGAGCTTTTAACTCCGAGGCGTCTTTTACAAACTTCACGTACCATCCGAATAATCCCAGCAGTCGGCGGAGTTGGGTTGTCGTCGTGGGTGCGGGGTACTGCAGGATAGGCTGTATCTTCTCGGGATCTGGCCGGAGGCCTTGGCGGTCAAGAATGAATCCGAGATACTTGATCTCTTCCACGCAGAAACTGCACTTCCTAGGATTGATTGTCAATCCGGCGGCCACGAGTATCTTTAACACGCGCTCGACCCATTTCTTGTGTTCTTCAAAGGTCTCTGTGGCAATGACGACATCGTCCAAGTATCCAAAGACAAATGGGCCTACAGCAGGGCCGAATAAGGCGTCCATGAGCCTCTGCAGCGTGGCGGGGGCGTTGCAAAGCCCGAACGCCATGCGCGTGAACTGGAGCAGTCCCATCCTTGGGACAGTAAAGGCTGTGTACTGTTTGCTGTGGTCCTCCATTTTTACTTGGAAGTACGCTTGACGAAGATCGATCTTGCTCAGGAACCTCGCGATCCTCAGTCGGTCTAGGATCATGTCCATTGGCGGCAGGGGATAACTATCTTTCTTCGTGACGGCGTTGACTGCGATGAAGTTGACGCAGAACCTCTCAGTTCCGTCTGGCTTCGGTACAAGTAATGGTAGGCTACAGAACGCGCTGGCAGACGGCTCAACAACCCCTAGCTTGAGTAGCTCCTGCACAGCTTCCTGGATGGCGGCTAGCTTCTTTGGCGATTTCCTGACCCACTTCTGCCGAATGGGCGTCGTGTCTAGCAGCTGGATGTGATGCTCCGTCTTCGTCGTATAGCCAAGTGCATCCGTTGAGTATGGCGGCAGTGTACGTTCCACCAGTCCGTGAATCTCGTCACGCTCAGTTGTCTGGAGTTCTGATATCCCGGCACATTCGCCGTAGATGATCGCCTTCGATTGACCCTTCCTTGCCTCAAACTCTCTCCACGGTCCGGAGTTCGCCCTCCACCACCCACGATGGTCAGTGTCGATCTTGAAAATGTCACCGAAGTCTTAACCCAGTAACATCGGGTGGCTGATATTCTGAACAGCGCGGGCGGGTATTATTCCCACGATTCCTCCCAGCTCGAACTGGAGTTCGAGAGAACCGAGGATAGGCGAGGGTGCGCCCGTGACTGTGAAGATGGTGGCTGTCGTCTGCTACAATCGTTTGTGCATTCGCTTGGCTATGGCCGGACCCACCAGGGAAACCATGGCTCCTGGATCGAAGAGAGCACGATATTGTACTCCTCCCAGGCTCACGCACAGATAGTTGCGGTTGTCGGCGGTGATTAAGGCGATCTCTCCTTTGCTCCTCGTCTCGGCCATAACCGTGGCGGCTGGTAGGACCGTGGGGTTTGCG
>JACCIB010001643.1:0-26287 GCA_018906965.1 Philotrypesis tridentata | reverse complement strand
GCGAGGAAGCTGGTTCGAGCAGAAATCGAAAAAAGGTTTGATGTGCAATTTCTGGTAATTTTTCCGAATTTAGCTAGTTTTTTTCCGGACTCCATATCTTCGGAACGGTTCATCCAAATATAGCCGTTCAATATGTTTTTGGAAAGCTCTCGATCTCAGCTTTTCAAATATGTGTCTCCCGATTCGCTGCGAGGAAGCTGGTTCGAGCAGAAATCGAAAAAAGGTTGATATGCAATTTTTGGTAATTTTCCGATTTAGCTAGTTTTTTCCGGACTCCATATCTTCGGAACGGTTCATCCAAATATAGGCATTCAATATGTTTTTGGAAAGCTCTCGATCTCAGCTTTTCAAATATGTGTCTCCCGATTCGCTGCGAGGAAGCTGGTTCGAGCAGAAATCGAAAAAAGGTTGATATGCAATTTTTGGTAAATTTTCCGATTTTAGCTAGTTTTTTTCCGGACTCCATATCTTCGGAACGGTTCATCCAAATATAGGCGTTCAATATGTTTTTGGAAAGCTCTCGATCTCAGCTTTTCAAATATGTGTCTCCCGATTCGCTGCGAGGAAGCTGGTTCGAGCAGAAATCGAAAAAAGGTTGATATGCAATTTTTGGTAAATTTTCCGAATTGGCTAGTTTTTTTCCGGACTCCATATCTTCGGAACGGTTCATCCAAATATAGGCAGTTCAATATGTTTTTGGAAAGCTCTCGATCTCAGCTTTTCAAATATGTGTCTCCCGATTCGCTGCGAGGAAGTTGGTTCGAGCAGAAATCGAAAAAAGGTTGATATGCAATTTTTGGTAATTTTTACGATTTTAGCTAGTTTTTTTCCGGACTCCATATCTTCGGAACGGTTCATCCAAATATAGGCGTTCAATATGTTTTTGGAAAGCTCTCGATCTCAGCTTTTCAAATATGTGTCTCCCGATTCGCTGCGAGGAAGCTGGTTCGAGCAGAAATCGAAAAAAGGTTGATAGTGCAATTTCTGGTAAATTTTCCGAATTGGCTAGTTTTTTCCGGACTCCATATCTTCGGAACGGTTCATCCAAATATAGGCAGTTCAATATGTTTTTGGAAAGCTCTCGATCTCAGCTTTTCAAATATGTGTCTCCCGATTCGCTGCGAGGAAGTTGGTTCGAGCAGAAATCGAAAAAAGGTTGATATGCAATTTTGGTAATTTTACGATTTTAGCTAGTTTTTTTCCGGACTCCATATCTTCGGAACGGTTCATCCAAATATAGGCGTTCAATATGTTTTTGGAAAGCTCTCGATCTCAGCTTTTCAAATATGTGTCTCCCGATTCGCTGCGAGGAAGCTGGTTCGAGCAGAAATCGAAAAAAGGTTGATGTGCAATTTCTGGTAAATTTTCCGAAATTGGCTAGTTTTTTTCCGGACTCCATATCTTCGGAACGGTTCATCCAAATATAGGCCGTTCAATATGTTTTTGGAAAGCTCTCGATCTCAGCTTTTCAAATATGTGTCTCCCGATTCGCTGCGAGGAAGTTGGTTCGAGCAGAAATCGAAAAAAGGTTGATATGCAATTTTTGGTAATTTTTACGATTTTAGCTAGTTTTTTTCCGGACTCCATATCTTCGGAACGGTTCATCCAAATATAGGCGTTCAATATGTTTTTGGAAAGCTCTCGATCTCAGCTTTTCAAATATGTGTCTCCCGATTCGCTGCGAGGAAGCTGGTTCGAGCAGAAATCGAAAAAAGGTTGATATGCAATTTTTGGTAAATTTTACGAATTTAGCTAGTTTTTTCCGGACTCCATATCTTCGGAACGGTTCATCCAAATATAGGCAGTTCAATATGTTTTTGGAAAGCTCTCGATCTCAGCTTTTCAAATATGTGTCTCCCGATTCGCTGCGAGGAAGCTGGTTCGAGCAGAAATCGAAAAAAGGTTGATATGCAATTTTTGGTAATTTTTCGATTTTAGCTAGTTTTTTTCCGGACTCCATATCTTCGGAACGGTTCATCCAAATATAGGCAGTTCAATATGTTTTTGGAAAGCTCTCGATCTCAGCTTTTCAAATATGTGTCTCCCGATTCGCTGCGAGGAAGCTGGTTCGAGCAGAAATCGAAAAAAGGTTGATATGCAATTTTTGGTAATTTTTACGATGTTAGCTAGTTTTTTTCCGGACTCCATATCTTCGGAACGGTTCATCCAAATATAGGCATTCAATATGTTTTTGGAAAGCTCTCGATCTCAGCTTTTCAAATATGTGTCTCCCGATTCGCTGCGAGGAAGCTGGTTCGAGCAGAAATCGAAAAAAGGTTGATATGCAATTTTTGGTAAATTTTCCGAAATTGGCTAGTTTTTTTCCGGACTCCATATCTTCGGAACGGTTCATCCAAATATAGGCATTCAATATGTTTTTGGAAAGCTCTCGATCTCAGCTTTTCAAATATGTGTCTCCCGATTCGCTGCGAGGAAGCTGGTTCGAGCAGAAATCGAAAAAGGTTGATATGCAATTCTTGGTAAATTTTCCGATTTAGCTAGTTTTTTCCGGACTCCATATCTTCGGAACGGTTCATCCAAATATAGGCAGTTCAATATGTTTTTGGAAAGCTCTCGATCTCAGCTTTTCAAATATGTGTCTCCCGATTCGCTGCGAGGAAGCTGGTTCGAGCAGAAATCGAAAAAAGGTTGATATGCAATTTTTGGTAAATTTTCCGAATTTAGCTAGTTTTTTCCGGACTCCATATCTTCGGAACGGTTCATCCAAATATAGGCAGTTCAATATGTTTTTGGAAAGCTCTCGATCTCAGCTTTTCAAATATGTGTCTCCCGATTCGCTGCGAGGAAGCTGGTTCGAGCAGAAATCGAAAAAAGGTTGATATGCAATTCTTGGTAAATTTTCCGATTTTAGCTAGTGTTTTTCATGACTCCATATCTTCGGAACGGTTCATCCAAATATAGGCAGTTCAATATGTTTTTGGAAAGCTCTCGATCTCAGCTTTCAAATATGTGTCTCCCGATTCGCTGCGAGGAAGCTGGTTCGAGCAGAAATCGAAAAAAGGTTGATATGCAATTTTTGGTAAATTTTCCGATTTAGCTAGTGTTTTTCCTGACTCCATATCTTCGGAACGGTTCATCCAAATATAGCCGTTCAATATGTTTTTGGAAAGCTCTCGATCTCAGCTTTTCAAATATGTGTCTCCCGATTCGCTGCGAGGAAGCTGGTTCGAGCAGAAATCGAAAAAAGGTTGATATGCAATTTTTGGTAAATTTTCCGATTTTAGCTAGTGTTTTTCATGACTCCATATCTTCGGAACGGTTCATCCAAATATAGCGTTCAATATGTTTTTGGAAAGCTCTCGATCTCAGCTTTTCAAATATGTGTCTCCCGATTCGCTGCGAGGAAGCTGGTTCGAGCAGAAATCGAAAAAAGGTTGATATGCAATTTTGGTAAATTTTACGATTTTAGCTAGTTTTTTCCTGACTCCATATCTTCGGAACGGTTCATCCAAATATAGGCGTTCAATATGTTTTTGGAAAGCTCTCGATCTCAGCTTTTCAAATATGTGTCTCCCGATTCGCTGCGAGGAAGCTTGGTTCGAGCAGAAATCGAAAAAGGTTGATATGCAATTTTTGGTAATTTTACGATTTTAGCTAGTTTTTTTCCGGACTCCATATCTTCGGAACGGTTCATCCAAATATAGGCGTTCAATATGTTTTTGGAAAGCTCTCGATCTCAGCTTTTCAAATATGTGTCTCCCGATTCGCTGCGAGGAAGCTGGTTCGAGCAGAAATCGAAAAAGGTTGATATGCAATTTTTGGTAATTTTACGAATTTAGCTAGTTTTTTTCCGGACTCCATATCTTCGGAACGGTTCATCCAAATATAGGCATTCAATATGTTTTTGGAAAGCTCTCGATCTCAGCTTTTCAAATATGTGTCTCCCGATTCGCTGCGAGGAAGCTGGTTCGAGCAGAAATCGAAAAAAGGTTGATATGCAATTTTTGGTAAATTTTACGAATTTAGCTAGTTTTTTCCGGACTCCATATCTTCGGAACGGTTCATCCAAATATAGGCATTCAATATGTTTTTGGAAAGCTCTCGATCTCAGCTTTTCAAATATGTGTCTCCCGATTCGCTGCGAGGAAGCTGGTTCGAGCAGAAATCGAAAAAAGGTTGATATGCAATTCTTGGTAAATTTTCCGATTTTAGCTAGTGTTTTTCATGACTCCATATCTTCGGAACGGTTCATCCAAATATAGGCATTCAATATGTTTCTGGAAAGCTCTCGATCTCAGCTTTTCAAATATGTGTCTCCCGATTCGCTGCGAGGAATCTGGTTCGAGCAGAAATCGGAAAAAGGTTGATATGCAATTCATGGTAAATTTTCCGATTTTAGCTAGTGTTTTTCATGACTCCATATCTTCGGAACGGTTCATCCAAATATAGGCATTCAATATGTTTCTGGAAAGCTCTCGATCTCAGCTTTTCAAATATGTGTCTCCCGATTCGCTGCGAGGAATCTGGTTCGAGCAGAAATCGGAAAAAGGTTGATATGCAATTCATGGTAAATTTTCCGATTTTAGCTAGTGTTTTTCATGACTCCATATCTTCGGAACGGTTCATCCAAATATAGCCGTTCAATATGTTTTTGGAAAGCTCTCGATCTCAGCTCTTCAAATATGTTTCTCCCGATTCGCTGCGAGGAAGCTGGTTCGAGCAGAAATCGGAAAAAGGTTGATATGCAATTCTTGGTAAATTTTCCGATTTTAGCTAGTGTTTTTCATGACTCCATATCTTCGGAACGGTTCATCCAAATATAGCCGTTCAATATGTTTTTGGAAAGCTCTCGATCTCAGCTCTTCAAATATGTTTCTCCCGATTCGCTGCGAGGAAGCTGGTTCGAGCAGAAAACGAAACTAGGTTGATATGCAATTTTTGGTAAATTTTCCGATTTTGGCTAGTGATATTTCATGACTCCATATCTTCAGAACGGTTCATCCAAATATAGGCGTTCACTATGTTTTTGGAAAGCTCTCGATCTCAGCTTATCAAATATGTGTCTCCCGATTCGAAAAAAGGTTGATATGCAATTTTTGGTTATTTTTACGATTTTAGCTAGTTTTTTTCCGTACTCCATATCTTCGGAACGGTTCATCCAAATATAGGCGTTCAATATGTTTTTGGAAAGCTCTCGATCTCAGCTTTTCAAATATGTGTCTCCCGATTCGCTGCGAGGAAGCTGGTTCGAGAAGAAATCGAAAAAAGGTTGATGTGCAATTTCTGGGAAATTTTCCGAAATTGGCTAGTTTTTTTCCGGACTCCATATCTTCAGAACGGCTCATCGATATATAGCCGTTCAATATGTTTTTGGAAAGCTCTCGATCTCAGCATTTCAAATATGTGTCTCCCGATTCGCTGCGAGGAAGTTGGTTCTAGCAGAAATCGAAAAAAGGTTGATATGCAATTTTTGGTAATTTTTACGATGTTAGCTAGTTTTTTTCCGGACTCCATATCTTCGGAACGGTTCATCCAAATATAGGCATTCAATATGTTTTTGGAAAGCTCTCGATCTCAGCTTTTCAAATATGTGTTTCCCGATTCGCTGCGAGGAAGCTGGTTCGAGCAGAAATCGAAAAAAGGTTGATATGCAATTTTCGGTAAATTTTCCGAAATTGCCTAGTTTTCCTCCGGACTCCATATCTTCGGAACGGTTGATCCAAATATAGGCATTCAATATGTTTCTGGAAAGCTCTCGATCTCAGCTCTTCAAATATGTTTCTCCCGATTCGCTGCGAGGAAGCTGGTTCGAGCAGAAATCGGAAAAAGGTTGATATGCAATTCTTGGTAAATTTTCCGATTTTAGCTAGTGTTTTTCATGACTCCATATCTTCGGAACGGTTCATCCAAATATAGCCGTTCAATATGTTTTTGGAAAGCTCTCGATCTCAGCTTTTCAAATATGTGACTCCCGATTCGCTCCCATATAGCATGGAAGGTTCCTGGAAGTTTTTTTAAAGCTTCCATGGAAGTTTGAAACCTTCCAGGAAGGTTAGGCTAAAAACTTCCTGGAACTATGGAATGTCCGCCCATAGACCTCTCAAGAAGTTTCCGGTGAAGCTAATAGGAAACTTTCTTGTAAACTTCCGTAAATATTGCATGTTAGGTAAAACGAACATTACAAGAATCTTCCTGGAAGCTCCTGAAATTGTTACCGTAAGCTTAGGGGAACTTTTAAGTAAGATTACACGAAACTTTCATGGAACCTTTCGGGAAGGTTCCACTTTAAACTTCCTGAAATATTCCGTGGAATATAATAAAATCATTACAATAATCTTCCTGGAAGTTCCCAAAATTCTTACCGTAAGCTTGGAGGAAGTGTTATGTAACGATACAAGAAGCTTTAATGAAATCTTCTACGACGGTTCTGCTGGAACCTTCCAGGAAGGTTCCGCTAAAAGCTTCCTGGAACTATGGAATGTCCGCCCATAGACCTCTCGAGAAGCTTTCGGTGAAGCTTACAGGAAGGTTTCTTTTAAGCTTCCTGACATATTCCGTGGAAGAGAATAAAATCATTACAAGAATCTTCCTGGAAGTTCCCAAAATTCTTACCGTAAGCTTGGAGGAAGTGTTATGTAACGATACAAGAAGCTTTAATGAAATCTTCTACGACGGTTCTGCTGGAACCTTCCAGGAAGGTTCCGCTAAAAGCTTCCTGGAACTATGGAATGTCCGCCCATAGACCTCTCGAGAAGCTTTCGGTGAAGCTTACAGGAAGGTTTCTTTTAAACTTCCTGACATATTCCGTGGAAGAGAATAAAATCATTACAAGAATCTTCCTGGAAGTTCCCAAAATTCTTACCGTAAGCTTGGAGGAAGTGTTATGTAACGATACAAGAAGCTTTAATGAAATCTTCTACGACGGTTCTGCTGGAACCTTCCAGGAAGGTTCCGCTAAAAGCTTCCTGGAACTATGGAATGTCCGCCCATAGACCTCTCGAGAAGCTTCCGGTGAAGCTTACAGGAAAGTTTCTTTTAAACTTCCTTACATATTCCGTGGAAGATAATAAAAACATTACAAGAATCTTCCTGGAAGATCCTGAAGTTCTTACCGTAAGCTTGGAGGAAGTGTTTTGTAAGGATACAAGAAGCTTTAATGAAATCTTCTAGGATGGTTCTGCTGGAACCTTCCAGGAAGGTTCCGCTAAAAGCTTCCTGGAACTATGGGATATCCGCCCATAGACCTCTCGAGAAGCTTCCGGTGAAGCTTACAGGAAAGTTTCTTTTAAACTTCCTTACATATTCCGTGGAAGATAATAAAAACATTACAATAATCTTCCTGGAAGATCCTGAAGTTCTTACCGTAACTTCGGGGGAACTGTTATATAAGATTACACGAAACTTTCATGGAACCTTAGAGGAAGGTTCTACTTTAAACTTCTTGCAATATTCTATGGAAGATATAAAAAACATTACACGAATCTTTCTGGAAGATCCTGAAATTCTTACCGTAAGGTCAGAAGAAGTATCACGTACTGTTACAAGAAGCGTTAATGTTACAAGAAGGAAATGTATTATGTCCGTCAATAGGCCTGTGAAGAAGCTTCTTGTGAAGCTAATAGGAAAGTTTCTTGTAAACTTCTTTAAATATTCCATAGAAGACAGTACAAATATTACAGGAAGCTTCCTACAAGACCCTGAAACTCTTACCGTAAGCTCGAAGAAAGTATCACATAATGCTACTCAAATCTTTCATGGAACCTTTCAGGAAGGTTCTACTCGAAACTTCCTTAAATATTTCACGGAAGATAATAAAAATATTACAGGAATCTTCCTGAAAGATCCTGAAATTGTTACGTAAGCTTACAGGAAGTACCACGTGAAGGTACCCGTAGTTTTCATGGAACCTTCTAGGATGCTTTCCTTGTAAACTTTTTGGAAGTGTGCATTTGGCCTGTAAAGAAGCTTCCGATAAAGTTTACAGGAAATTTTCTTGTAATCTGCCTTTAATATTGTATGAAAGATAATAAAAACATTATAGGAATCTTTCTGAAAACTGCTCGAAGCTTTAAAATTAGTATAACGTAAGGTTTTCGGAAGGTTTCTTGGAACCTTCTAAGATACTACCTTTGGAAACTTTTTGGAAATTTGTTATTGGCCTATCAAGAAGCTTTCGGTAAACTTACGTGATACTAATTTGAAAGCTTCAAGAAGTTTTCAGGAAGATATATTAAAGGAAGATTACAAGAAAATTTTCTATAAATTTTATCGGAAGCTTCTTCACAGGCCTATTGCACACTTCCAAGATGTTTAGAAGGAATGCGTCCTCGTATCTCCAAGTTTTCAAATGAGCTTAACGTAGGGTTACCGGAAACTTTTATGGAACCTTGTGAGAAGCTTCCCTTTGAAACTTTTTGGAAATGTATAATAGAGCTGTCAAAAAGCTTCCAATAAAAATTACATGACAATTTTTTGTAATCTTCTTGAATTATTGTGCATTAATATTTGTCAATCAAACATTATTCAAAAAGTAGCCGAGGAAGCCGAAACAATAATAGTGACCGTCTTCTCGCTTCTTCTTCCGCCGCTTGAGATCAGCTAGGCAAGAGAACATTCAAATCTAATCCTTGTCGTACGCCTCTATATTTTTCGTGAAGAGGGTGACAATTTTCACCGAAACTTTAAAGAAATGAAAAATGATCTAAATTATTTTCACCCTTTTCCTACATACGGTTGCCTCGAAGAGATCTATAGACTCTTCCAACGAATATTGAAAAAACACCGAGGGATAAAGCTGTTTTGAATATTGTGTAATACACATATTCACATATACATTAAATTAATTAAATATAATAAATTGCTTTTGATATAGTGTAATAAAATAATTTCGTTTTATTTTTTAAATAATGTTAGAAAAATAAAAAATGTATTTTGAGAGCATTGATATAAGAATTAAACAAAAAAATTCACTTTGTAATATTGATTTAAACTATTCTTTTTAGTATTTAAACATTTAAACTATAGTGTTCGTAAATCTTCACATCTCTTCAGGTTCTGAGTCGCTTAGGGATATATTATTCGTTTCTTTTTGTTTTTTTTGTCTGAAAATGAAAAAAGAAAGTAAATAATATAAAAATAAGTACGATTAAAGTAATATATTTCGATACCAGTGCATAAAAGTTGATTCTAGACGAGCGTGAAGTTTGTGTGAGGATAATCACATGAGTGTAGAATCAATTTATGCACGTGTTTACATAATGAAAATACTTACGATGCAACTCTGCTTAATCGAGTATTAGCTGTATCTAACCATTGGCTGATGGTATTCTTAATTTGATCATCAGTAATGCTATTGCTGTATTCCAATTTACATGCTCCTAAGTAAATGAAAATTATTAAGAGATATTAGAAGAAATACAAAAAGTTTTTTTTAGGTCAGATAACCTTTTCAGTGGCAGATTTGTTAACAACTATGTTTATAAAAGTTTTTTCATATAGTTTAAGGTAGTTCAGACTCCCCAGTCGTTCTCATCAGATTAATTCGACGTTATAGGACTGAAAAAAAGATTGATCACTAATGCCGCACTCACACACAAAAAGAAGCATATCCGTGAGACGTCCGTGTAAATAAATGCATACGAGATTCGGAATGTAACCAATAGCTTTGCCGTTTACGCGCATCACTTCCCCCTCCTTCTTATCGGATTTTGTGCAGAATAGAGAAAATAGTCAACTTAATTTGCTTTACAATTACTCGGAATGTAAGCGAGGAATTGTTACCTTATTCCGTTTTAAACAATGTCCAATATTATGAGTTCATTTTTCCTTTAGTCGTAAGAGCCGTTCTTTCGTAATTAAATAAAACGTTGCTTATTTCATGCGGTATACAAGAATTGCATGTTAAAGTTGAAACTTGGAAGTATAATATCTCGATTTTGGTACGAGCAACGAGCTAAAATTTTGCATGTGTATCCGTATCACCATAATGAACATGTATACAAAACTTCGTGAAAATCGTAAGAAAATGCTATTTGGGATTAACTACCTTAATTTATTTATGTAAACCCATTATTTATAGTTACTTCTATATACTATCACTGCCACTGATCTGGTTAAAAGCTGCTATAACATAAAATCAAACTTACTGTAAACACAACGGCATAATACTGTGCTTTTAAATGAGTTACTTTGAGCTTTGCGGCCAGTGTAGCTATAAGTTTTTGCGACCTCGTTGGTCATAACAGCAGTCATAATATTATTCAACAGCTTTTTATAATCTTGACCTCCTTTTGATTTAAGAAAGTGGGCCTAAAACAATTATGAATGTCAGAGTTCATTTTTATTTATGTTTAAAGCGACAAATGTGCAAAAGCTACAGTTAAATATCCCATCACATTCACAATTTACAGGGAATAAACAGATTATTTTACATCTAAATGGTTAATGAATGTGAATAAATGAAATGTGCATTGAGAATTAATGGCGAAAATAATCATACAGCTAAACAAGCAAGCATGTGTAATATTTTGAACCTCCTGAATAAATATATAGCTTTGATTTCTTTAATAAATCACGTACAATCGAAATAGTATATTTCGATACAAGTGCGTAAAAGTTGGTTCAAGGCAAGTGTGAGGATTGTCGCCCGAGCGAAGCGAGGGTGATAATCATACGAGTGTAGAATCAATTTATGCACGTGTATCGAACATTATTTTTCAATACAGGGTACGTGAATTGCGATTAAACGCACGCAAAGTGTGTGATGAAAGTGCAATTTACGCACACTGAATCGAAAATGTTTCGGTTGCACTGTGAATCACATATAATGATAATTCTTCAGAATATATTGCGTTGCAATGAACTGTTAATGAGTTAGAAGTACTGTATTTTTTATTAAACAGAAGTGAATTTTGCAAAGCGTATTAGTAGTTTTTGTGCTTTAAGACTAAAAACCAACTTCTACCAACAAGTCATCAACCCACAATAATATATTCTTTCTGACATTTGCTGTGCTTAAATCAATTTCTCGTTAGTGTAGAACATGTATGAAATACTACATTCGAACATTTTAAGAGAGTTCAGAGTGGGCAAAATAAAAAGTTAGCATGCATTACATAATTTATGATGTTATTTCGCACACTCGTATTAAAAAATAGTATATACGATATTTTTGTACACAAATAAGTGATTCCCACGAGCACTTTTGACTCCCTGGCTACTCTCGGGCAACACTCTACTCGTATGTGAATCACCTATTTCACGCACTTGTACTATGAGTTATAAATACCATATAATGAGAAATAACAATTACGTACTGTAATAGTTCAATAATAGTATAATACCGCTGTGCCAAATAGGTGATTCTGGTACGGTTCTGATTTCAACCCCGCATTCTAGTGATTCAATGTGATACAGTTAGCATCAAGCAATAATTCAAGATATGTATGACTAAATATTTATAAGTAAATCTGATAAAAGTAAACAATTTTTCATTTTTGAAAAATCAATAATTGAATAATACACGTATATGTGAATATGTGTATTCCACAATATTCAAAGAGGCTCTATCCCTCGGTGTTTTTTCAATATTGTTGGAAGAGTCTATCGATCTCTCGAAGGCAAAAGTACGAAGGAAAAAAGAGAAAATAAATTACACCATTTTCACTTTTTCCTACATACCTTTGGTGGAGTCTATCAATCTCTCCGAGATCGATAGACTCTTCCAACAATATTAAATACGTATCAAACTTTAAATTATTGCTTGGAATTATGTCATATAGTATTGAACGCGTGCAAGTTCAATGAGATACTGTAAAACCATTAGATTTATTCCCTACAGCACCATATATTTAATCTGTTATAAGGTAAATTACAAAGGTTATAAGGTGTTTAAGGCAAAATCCTGGAACTCCAGTGAAGGCCCATCAAATACATTATCGTAAATGAAATGATTGTGAAAGTATTTCTTTTATACTATCTGTAGTAACTTCAATGCTCGTAATAATTTTTATTTATATCGTAACCACTTGCGATTAAACTAAAAAAATTAAGTTGGTCTGTTCATAAAGTTTTAGGAAATAATAATAAATTTTAGTTAATTCGTGTTCTTCTATTAAATGTAATGTATTTGATTGGTTCCACAAGATTTTTATAAATGATCATCAGCGATCACCTTATAAAATCATTATTGTGACTATAAAAATACAGAAACCACTACATACAAAAATAGTACCAACAAAAATACCAAAAATAACAATACCAATTGTGTCAGGTATACTTTCGCCTTTTTCGCAATAATGCCAGTCTCGTATTCCGCCTGTATTGATGTGCTACATAAATGTTATTATTAATTTTAAATTCATTGGCGCGAAAAATAGTTCCTAATTATTATACATCTAAAAGTTATAGTAAATTGAACAACAAGGGAGGTAGGTGGCCGAGTATGCACGCTGATGTAAGATTTGCTACCTGGGCGAACAACAAATCATTCAATAAAGTAATTAATGAACTTTACTGCCATGTTGCACATTGTACTTTATTCAAGTTTCAATCTAAAAATCTTTATCATAGAAAAATAGGAACGATCTCCTTCAATATTATTTATAAACATAGATTTAAAATTTTTCTGGGACAACAAATAGTTTAAACAAGGGAAATTCTTTATGGTTAATAAAAATAGTACATTGTGCAACTATGGGAGAAAATTGGTTTTTTCTAGCAAGGGTAATTTTAAGTTCATTCTCTCCTTGTTGCACATAACGCTGTTTATCACAAATACAAGAATTAGGCCCTTTTTAGGCTTTTATCCCCTGATCAGAAAAAATTTTTACGGTTGGAAGAAATGCTTTTCTTTGAGGGAAAAAACCTTGTCTCATCAGAAAATCGAGTTCTTCCATGCATTTCTCATACATGGAAAAAGGGCCTTTACATGTATGTGTGATTTCGATTGAGACACGAATAAAATATATTTTTATCTTGTAAGAAATACACAATGATTACCATTTTCTTATGAAAAATCTTGTCATCCTCCAATTTCTTATCAAGTACATCCATCTTATTCTTTTCATTTGTTTCGATATTGTCTATGGGCAAATATTGCTCAATTTCAAAAATATCATCTTCTGAAAGCTCTATTGTGCCTTTTTGGGATTGTCCTGCTTTTAAGCCTGTCATTTTCAGTTGTACATTACTAATTCTTTGCCCATTATTAACACATTTGTCCAATATAGATTTCATCAATCCTATGAATATGAATGATAATGAATAAATTATGGGTTGTTAATTGTAGTTTTTATAGATTTTTTGTATGTTCTAGCTTATTTCATTAACTTATAAAAAGGTACATGTTTAAAAATGCAATACTTTTTATTAAAATGAATTAAGATTTCCAAAAATTTACACGCGCACCGGGATTCTACTAACTAAATATCCAAAAAATGTTAACACGGATTTGAAACCAAACTGAAGTAAAATTTATATTTGTTGTAGGCAGCAGCTATTAACATCAAATTAAATTAAATGCATTTGCATTCATAATATGAAAACTTGTTAAAAAAAATAATTAAATGCTGAAAAACTACTTTGAAATTGAAAAAAATTATGTAAAAAATATCAATAGACTAATGTTAATCATTTTAAAATAATAATTTTAAACATAAAAATGTAAATACATAATCTGCACATCATTATTAATATAATAATAATTTTAAACATGGAAATATTTAAATAATAATTTATATCTAATTTTAAATTACAACTTATTCAGTTATCTTTATACAATTAACGTGTTTTAAATAAATAATTTTATTGAATGTGAAATAGGCAATGAATCCGAAATAGCGTTACCGAGCGAGGTATATAACACTAGTATTAAATTAATACTGAAAAAGATGAAAAAATATTAAATTAAGTTTAGTTTTTCATATTTAGCAATGGTTACTTTAACTGTTATCTCGATAAAAAATACTGATTGTATGCTTCGAACTTATTGTTGAAAATATTTTCAAAGGATCTATGGGGATCTATGGGGGATCCTTACGCAAAAAGCTATTTAAGCTTCAGTAAATTACAAGTTTAAAAATAGCATTTATTTAGAATAATATTATTTTACCGAATCCTGCAAGTAGTAACTCTCGATCGGTCATATTTGCCACATCATCAGGTATTTGAATCGATTTTTGTTTTGAAATCTTCTGCTGTGGAGATGTCGCTATTGACAAAGTATAATAAATAGATAAATTAAATGTTTAATTTTAAATATTTACGTTTCCTGATAGAAAGTTTACGAGTCTGAATCATATGCAAAACAACAGCAGTTATTTTCATGATTAGTTAACATTATTATTAAATTTTATCAATAAATACAATTTCATAACTTTACAATATTTGCGTTCTAGTACAAAAAATCGGAACATCTAAATTTGTAGCTAATTTTTTAACGTTATTTTGGCTAATTGCTTATTTACAATGACTTCATTGATATTAGCTAAGAAATCGTAAATTTTCTACCATGATTGATGAATTTTAAACGGCTTACATTGATTTTCTGCGGGATTTATTGAACCCTTCTGTACCCCAGATATCGCTATCAAAACAGAACAATAAATGTATATGTTAAATGTTTAGTTAAAAAAACCTAGGCTAATTAATTAAACGTTGCTTACAAGGAGTTTCGTTATGAAAAGGATTTCCCAGCAACTTCTTAGTTGTAACTATATCATACGTACATACATAGACGTAAATATAATATTTAATTTTAAAAACTTTCGGCAAATAATTTAAAATTACTTACGTGGAGTCGTTTTGTTTGTACCCGATGGTTTGTCTCTATTAGATTGAGCTACAGAAAAAGTAGAATAAAGATTGATAAATAAAATGTTTGATTTTAAAAACTGACGGTGAAGAATTTGAAATTACTTACGTATAAGTAATTTTTTTCTACCGAATGATTTGCTTATAATAGATGGAGCTACATAAAAAGTAGAATAAAGACTTATAAACAAAATATTTAATTTTAAAAACGTTAATTGATATGAATTTAAGTAAAGTTAATAGCTATACCGTTATGAAATGAATTTAAAATTGTTTTTAAAGATGTTAAAAAGTTTAATGTAAAAATTAAGATTCATTGATAATATAGTTTATGAATAAATAAGTTAAAAATTGATTACAAAATGCTAGAAGGTAATAAACAGATATTAAGGGGTCTGAAACCCATAGTGACCGGTCAGTAACGGCGTGCCAGAAAAATACTTGAATCTCAAATAATTTGTATTATGCAAAGTTGGGAATTAAAATATTCAGACATTGAAGAGAAAAGCTTGTCCGAAAATCAGTAGTTGTAATCTGACGTAACTTACTTCTGCCGACAGCTATTGATTTTTGGACAAGCCTTTCTCTCCAATGTCTGAATATTCTGATTCCAAACTTTGCATAATGATAAATAATACCAAGGCGAAGGGCAAGTATCAGTTGGTTTTCTGTAGTTCATTAAATTATTTGAGATCCAAGTATTTTTCTGCTGCGCCGTTACGGACCGGTCACTATGGGTTTAAGACACCCTTAACAAGCATTGTTGCAGTAACTGAACGAAAACAGTCAGTGCGGAGAGTCTACTCACGTGAGAGTTTTTCTTTCTCATGTGAAGATTTATTTGACATTTTTTCGGTCTCTTCTATTATATTTGTCAACTTGAATATTCTGAGATTTTCAGGAACAGTTAAGGAATCAATTCCTTTTTCAGTAATACCAGCGTCTCTTGTTTCATCATCATGATCAGCATTATTAGTTAAAGTACCATCTCCATTTTCTGACTCATCTGTATATGATGAATCTTCATCTGACTCATTTACGTCTTTCTTCGTTTTTAGTACTTTCGATACTTTTGTAATCTTAGATTTTTTGGACCGGGGCATATTGTCAGCTGACAACTGTTTATTTGCATGCCTCTTTGATCGCGATTTTTTTAATTTGTCATCATCACTTGGATCGGTCAGAGCTTCGATATTTGTTAATTTAGACTCGCTAACAGCATCGACGTAGACGTCTGCAAATATTCTGTATTTACTTGAATGGTTTAAGGAGGGGGGAGGCTTTAATTTAACACACACACACACACACACACACACACACACACACACACAGACAGACACACACACGCGCGCGTGCGCGCGGAGAGAAAAAATGAACTACAATAGTACCCGATGTTTGTGTACACTTCTCGCTCACCCCGTTTGGAACTATAGTCGTACGCAATTCTACTGTAGTAGTACATAGCAATAAGTACTACGGTAGTACGATTGGGGTATTGCGGCAGGTCCCCGAATGTTACCAGTGTTAGTCGATGAAATACGAATGTACATTATTCGAGTACGTATACAGCGCGAATATACGGGAGGCGTAGCTTATTTGGCATTGGTAAGAGTCGGGGACCCACAGCAGTACACCTAAGTTTACTACTGTAGCATCCATCCATATTGTACGATTTCGTTCGACACGTGAGCTAATGCGGCACAAACTTTGAACTGTAACCATACATTGGCTGAGTGTACTTTCACAGGTCATACTAGGGGCGCTATAATCGTTCATTTTTTCTTTCTATGTACATACACATGCATACGAAATATGTCCTAAGGCAAAGCCACCTCTTTGAAGAAGCAAAAAAATTACCATTTGTCTTAATTAACTTGTTCAACTTAAACTGTTTCCAATCTTCTCCTATATCTTCTAAATTAATAACAGCATTTTGAATATCTTTATGGTTTTTGTACATTATAGGCCAGGAGTAAGTTTGTTGATCACTACTAATCCATTTACTTGCTATTACTCTAATATCTTCAAGCTCATCGAGTATAATTGCGTACTTTTTCATTTCTCTGGAATAGTTTTAATAATTGTATTAGCAAATAAAGATTTGAAAATATAAATAAGTAGAATATTACGGTACTAGGAGGGTACCCCCCTACCCGCTTCGCTCCCCAACCTCCTAAGTTTTAATTCGCTAACATAAAAATGACTAATATGGAAAGGAATAAATTTGTTATAGCTATAGCCTTGCGCATATCAACCGCATCAACAACAGAGTAACAAATTTTAGAATTTGCATTATTTATCGCCCGTTAATTTTATAATTAAAAATTATGATTCAAAAATGGCTCATGTCTACAGAATAAATGGATTTTAAAACAACCATAAATTGAAGTATTCTATGCAGTATGCTACATCGCATACATAAATCTAATTAATAAAATAATTTTACAGTCGCCTATAACCGTACCGCCGATGACTCTGAGAAACACTATCATACACCATTATTATTAAAAGTGAAGTAATTAAAGTTACTAGCTTTTTGCCAAAGCCCGAAGGTTCTAATAAAAATTCAATATTTACAATCAAATATTACAAATTTAACAATATTATAATATGCAATTTCTTCTTATAAGTAAATCTATTGAACTGAATTTAAGTACAAATTTCGAACTTGAGCGTTAGTCTGCGTAGTGAATTTTACTCTTAATATAATGTTTTAATCATAACAAGAATCTTAGGAGATGGCATGGCAATTGTCTATTTCATTGTTATAAATTAGGGCTAAAATTGTAAAATATGTTTTTGAAAATTGAAACTATTTTGAATCATTCATTGTAGGCGATGAATCGTACGTAAATTGAGTTACGAATAAAAATACTTATGAATTGTACATGTCAATGAATTATACATAACGCGGTGAAGAACTGATAGCATTTGTTCATATATATTCTGTTTGTGTTCAAGTGTCAAAAGAGCAAACTAAATAAATTGAGGAGGAGACAATTGAGAGGGACCTAATTACGGACACGGCGGCGGTGATGGCGGAGATATCATTTTATTAATATAGAGAGATTAATTTACGCAAATAATAATCCTGAAAGTATTTGAGGTTTATTGTAATTTTACGAAACAATTTTTATATGGTTCTTAAAAGTTGCTGGTACGCAAGAATCTTTTCTGAAATTTTTCTAAAAGTTTCCCTGCAAGGTTCTTATAAGCTTTGTTGGAATATTTATCTCATGAAAATGTCCGTGAAATTACGTACTTGCTGAAAAATTACATGGAATCTTCCTATAAAATTGCCAATCTTTCATGGAAACTGCCAGAAAGCTTTTCGTAAGATTTGATACTGTGTGAGACTTTCGTCAGTAACCTTTCACAACAACGATTCCGAAACCTTCCCAATTAAAGAATCAGTAAAGTTTGCATTTTAAAGTTCCTATTACCTTGAAAAAGAAAGTTGGATAAACTTAAGCCAAGTTTATTCACTCATGTTCTTGTTAACATTTTTATTAAGGGGTTTCATTACTCTTATAATATTTCTACGGAAACAGGTAATTCAAATTAAATTAGTGACATATTTTATTAATTATTTAAACATGTATGTATAATGGGAAACGTTACGTATCCATTGGTACATTTTACTTTAAATACTTTACAAAAAATGCGTTCGCAAGGCCAATAATCGATTTCATCAAGTTTGTTAACAATATAAATGCCTAAAATACCACTTGCAAAGCTAGACAATGTAAACAAATCATTTTTATCGATAAATCTTCTACCTACGATGAATAATTTCTTTTTAATTTCAATTATATTCATAACAATTATAATATTAGTATCGTTCAGCATTAAACAATTGTTCCCATCACTATCTATATTTAACTTCCAACTATTAGTTTTTAAAATCTTGTACTGTTTTTCCCATTTCACGCGTAAAGTTGCTATATTTCGGTGGTATTGTTTTTCAGCTTCAAATTTTACATTCCATTCACCATGAATCTTATCCTTTATCAGCTCGTACTCCTTCAATCTTCTACATATTTGCTGTAAAGGTTTGTCTCCTTTTCTGATCAACTTTTTTATTGAGCATAAATAGCTTTCAAATGGGAAAGCGCTGAACCTATCCAAAGCTCCGTATAACTTTACGTCCTTGGCCACATGCAACAAAGCGTGCACATTGAAAGTAACATTATCTTTGCCATATATTTTTGTAAAAGAATGAATAAATTCTATTATTAATGATTCTGCATATTCAATATTTCCTGATTCTGATATCAAATTATCATTAGAGAGAATAACCACACTTGTATGTAAGAGTAAAAAGTTACGATAAACTTCAGGTTTCAACACTTTTTTCAAAATAAATGGTCCAAAATACAGCAAAAAATGGCGAAATTCTGTAGCTTTCCACAATTTCCAGAATTCCAATGATCTGCACCTCCTACTGAAATCATCCGGTAAAATATTTTTTATACTTTCTAAATTATTCGATATTTGCTGTATTTCATTCTGCGAAAGCTTATAATTTTTATTATTTCTTCCTTTATCACCAAGCCAATGTCTTATTAATTGACGCATGACTCCTAAATATATGGCATGCATAGGGTCGATAGGTACATTCGATACGAGACCGACACCAGGCAATTGAATTAAAATGGATTCGCTGCGTTGATAATCATCAACGTAATTAAGGTTTTTGAAACCTTCATCAGTTCTTAACATAACATTGCAATAATGCAATAATTCAGTTTTATTTAAGAGCGGAAAGCAAACTGAATTAAAATATTCGCCTTCAATTGTACATTTACTGCAACTGTGATAGCCACTGTGATATTTTGTACACAATATAAATGATTTTGCTGGAGAATCTAAATTAAATCCACGTATTCGTATAGTATATACTTTTTGTTGATACTCAAAACCTGTAGATAACAATCGCTTTGCTTCTTCCACTAACTGTTGTAAAAAAATATTAGAATCTTCTGGTTTCCTTGTACCATGATATATTCCAACTACGTATACCGGTTTGCAATCATAATCTTTGCAGAGAATTGTCCACAAACCCTTTGCGGATGATTTCCCCGTCAGTGGAGCTCCATCAATGTTAAAAAATAGAGAAACGTTTTGAAAATCATCACGCCGAGCAATGCGATACTCAATAATTTTTTTAACAACGCTGCTGAGTCCTAAATGACAATAATGACCAGAATCCATATTCTGAACGTTACTCGTTGTTGGCGTTTTCAGTAATGTTCGTGGATCAGCTGGAAATGACGTATTAGTATTCTTATTGAGTATACACAGTAATTCCTTTAAGGCTATTTGGGTTATTTTGTGTTTTAAAGCCCATTGCACTAATTCATTTCGAAAATTCTCCTCGGGATTTTCATCTAAATCTTCATCGTCATAATCTGGTATCGAGTCAGCATCGCTATCACTGTAACGGTACTCATCGTCAAAATCTTCAAAATGTGAAGGATTCGGTTCATAACTATAATCTTCAGTTTCATCGATATTGTAAGCAGACATAACGCTATTAGATTCATAAATATACTCTTCAGTTTCATCGATATTGCAATCAGCCATAATACTACCGATATCCTCCGTAGTAACTTTTGTGTCATCTACAATAAACTCGAAGTTTCAGTTACAAGGATGATTCTCAATTCAATTCCCGTACGTTTTCCGAAATCCCTTTTCTGGAATAGCCAAAATTCCTAACGTATTTCTTATAAACAAGCACCACCCTGATATGCAGTTTACTATACAAAAAATACAGAAAAAGCAAGCAGATACAGAGGAGACTATTGCGAAAATGGGATTGGGAAAGAAGGTGAGGGAGGATCCAAAGAAGTAATTGTACAATTTTTAGCATAAAATCCATTGAATCGTACAAAATTACGAAGTTTGTACAGGTCGTGACGAAGGATATTAATTTCTGTAAGAATGCAGTCTAAAAAAAATTATTTCGGAAAAAATATTTCAGGATTTTGGCAATTCCGAAAAATGGTCGTTCAAGAAACGGTATTCCCGAGCATAGTCATATATACCTCTCAATAACGATGCAGTCTCATTAGATGGAAGATCGCTGATAGATGATGTAGATACGTCCAGCACAGAGTTTTGAACCGATTGCGATGTGTTAGTAGCGGATTCATTCCTACTAGAAGTAGCTGCAGCTATACATTGCTGCAATTCTTTAGAAACTATTTCTTTTCGCTGTCTCCTAGCGTGCCTTGAAGACATCGCTTCATATTTTTTATTTTTACTTATCATTTTCAGCTAAAAAAAAAAACTTCAACTTAACAATTTATAAAAAAAAATAAATAAAAAAATATACATATAGAATAAGTGCAAAGATCATTATTAAAAATCTTTCTCAACATCCAGATCATCTGAAAGTCAACTCGAGAAGATATCTTATATGAGACTCCTGAAACATTTCCGATCTCAAAAAACTAACACTATACTGAGAAATAATTTTTTTTGTTAAAAATCTCTCCTAGCATCCCGATTATCTACACTACATCTTCAGATGATTAAATCAGTGATTTTTATAATTCTTGCCTATTTTCATTAATTTATAGCTCGTCACTGTAGCGCTTTTCATCGAAAATGCAAAGAATACTTTTTTAAGGAAATTTTCTCTAGTTTCCAGAAAAAATACTGCAAGTATGATATACATACGTTTCAGCAATTTTAGATACCATTTTCACATGAAATTTAAAATTTTACCAGTTGATTAATGCCAGTCAATTAATTTCCGATAAGCTTACATTGAAATTTTCTGGAAAATAATACGTAATCTTCCGCGCAAGACGTAGTAAAGCTTTACATAAGCTTCCATACAATCAACATAGAACAATTTCACGAACACGAAACTTTCTCGAAACGTGGGATAGAATCTTTATAATCAGCTTTACTAAAACTTTAATAAATCTTACATATTACACTTAAAACCCCAGATATTTCAAAACTAGTAACGTAATCTTCGTTTAGGCTTACAGCTAATTTTTCTGGAGATAACATTGATTCTTTTACGAGAGATGAATGAAAGCCTCTTAAAGGTTACTTTGTATCGTACAACTTGAATCATTCTTCAGTCTATATCGGAAGCTTACAGAAGCCTTTTATGTTTACCTCTCAAAAGCACATTCTATTAGATTCAGTAAAACTTCCAGAGTTGCTTATAACACTCTTTCTTCTATGAAATTTTTTCGAAACATATAGTTTATTATGCACCTAGGGAATAAAGTAGGCTGTTGAAATCCTGCGGAAGAGTTGTCACCCGACAAATTCGCAGGTTTAAAAACAGTCACCTTCATTCCCGAGTGCAATATACAATTTTTTAATACACCCTTAATTAGGGTGCGTACACTTATCCTCGGTAAACTAAAAAAAAGTCGTACGTTGAAACCCTAACCCTGCTCTCGTCTCTGTAGTGACACATGCTGTTTATGCCCGAGTTGAAGGAGGAATAAAATTATTATATCTACCAAGCAATCTTTTGAAAAACTATAAGAAGTCTACCACGCTATACTTTAAATTTCAGATATTTCAAAACATGTGACGTAATCTTCCTACAATGTTTTACATCAGTTTCCTGGAAGATTACACTCATTATTTCATGAAAAATATATGAAAGTCTTTTGAAGCTTCCTCTGCAAGGTAAAACTCGAATAATTATTCAGTCAATCTGGGATTGCTCAGGAGCCTTCCGCGAAACTTACTTGAAACATTGAATAGAATCTTCAAAGAAGGCTTTAAGAAAGCTTAACAAAAGCTTCCATGTCATACTTCTAATTTCAGACATTTTGGAACTTACAATGCAATCTTCCTTTAAGCATAATACAAGCTTCCAATCTAATATTATACCTTATTGTACCTTTCTGAATCCTTATCAAACGATTATTAGAGCTTCCCGGAAGCTTACCTTGGGAAATTTGATGCACACTTTGTTAGAAATGTTCCGGAACCTTTCATGCTATGTTAGACGATCATTGTGTATAATATGATATAAATCTATCACATATTCTTTGGACGCATTCCATGCAAACATACTTTTTCTAAGGTATTTTTTCTCTACTTTCCATTTACGGCATCAGAATCACTTTTTATTCTTATTGAAATCTTTCGTCAAATGCACTATTTCCGAAAAAAAATTCGTAAAATTTTAGACAAAATTTTGCGCTTCAGGCGCCTGCCATATTGAATTTCCGGATTCGGCAACTAACTCAATTTAAAGTGTAACTCATTTATGCACTTAAACTTCAAAGACAAAGCTCCGTCCTCAAAAGTTAACGCAAAACGAAATTGGATTTAAAAAAAAGGATTGTCGAAATTTTTCATTTTTTTATAAACTTCGCCATATTGGATTTTTGTTTGGCAAATTCGCAATTCTGAGACCGGAAATGGAAAGTAGAAAAAAATATACCTTAGAAAAAGTATGTTTACTTTGACGAATGCATCCACAAAATATGATAGATTTGCGGTTCAAAACAGAGTAATGGGTTAATTTGCAGCTCCTCAAAGCGTTTTTCGTCGAAAACGCATAGAATACTTTTTTAAAGAAAATATCTCTAGTTTCCAGGAAAAATACTTTAAATATGATATACATACGTTTCAGCAGCTTTATATACAATTAAATAGCAGCTTTATTACAATTATATACAATAAAGACATTTATATTCAAAATTTCGAAGGTTTGACCCAAGTATGATCTGAAGACATATATGAGTGATTTTCAGAAAAGCAGCAAATGGCATGTCGCCACCCCTTACACTAACGTATTTAAACTCACCTTCTACATAGCTAAAGTGTCACCTCCGTGGAGTGTCGCCAGAGAGAACGTTGGTAATAAAAATACTTCAGATATACAATTAGGCTCCCTCTAAATAGCGTAATTTTCCAAAGGGAGATGTAATTTAAAATTTTCTTTAAAAATATTTCTGATATATTTATCAATTTTCCTCTTTGTCTTAGTTCTATTATTTTAAAAATTGAATTTTCGCATTTGAGTTTTCCGTCTGTTTTCGGCCAGTATTGCCAAGCTTGTGACTACCGAAGTTAATGATTTTAAACCTTTGCAACAAGATTTTTAATTTTTTCATGCGAGTTGAATTTTGCAGTATTGTTTTAATGGTTTTTTGCACTAATTTGATGTAGAACAAAAAAATTTTACCTTCTTGGCACTAATTATTGCGGTGTTAAGTAATTTTATTCATTACTTACATCTGTTAAAAATTTTGTAAATATAAAGTTAAATAAATATTGAAAAACCACGAAATTTTCTTACACTAATCTTATGGGAAAAATTTTACTTATAGTTGCAGCTTTTTCCGAATAAACTATATTTTGTTATACCTCAAATGATAAAAAGCCACTATCAGTTATCCCCGTAACGATTCTTTTTTTCTTCGATTTGGACGGTGAAATTTTTTCTGCAAATCGCTATCATGAAGTGAAAAATTGTATGTTTTGTAATAGTATAATTACCAAAAAAGGGAAATACGTTAAATCTACTTTTTGTAAATAAACATTCAATTTATATCATGCGCAAGTATATATGGGATGCTTACTAAGGCGCAACACATTTGCTTCGCATAAGAATTTTCTGTTTACTTCTGTAAAGCATCCAGAATATATATTCCGTGTAAGCTTTATGAAAGTTTTATGTGAGCTTGTAATATGAAAAAAGCTATGTGATATAAAAAATTCTGATTCCTAATAAAAATTTTTAATTCTTAAACACAACTGTAGCTTACTTTACTGAATCTTCTGGGATTACTTACGAGATTCCGCGAAACTTTCTCGAAACATGCGGTGGAATCTTCGCAGTAAGGTTTAGGGAAGCTGCACGACAGCTTCCATGTCATACTTCAAAAAGTCATACTTTTGTTTACTTTATTGAAGCTTCTGAAATTGCTTTCAGGAGTCTTCCGTGAAACTTACTTGAAATATTGAATAGAATCTTCGAAGAAAGCTTTTGGAAAGCTTAACAAAAGCTTCCATGTCATACTTCTAATTTCAGACATTTCGAAACTTACAATGCAATCTTTCTTTAAAAATAATATAAGCTTTGAATGTATAAATATTCCATAATGACCTTGCTAAATCCTTACCGAACCTTTATTAAAGCTTCCCGGAAGCTTCTCTTGGGAAATTAGATGCACGTTTCGTTCTAACGAAACATGCATGTTATGTTCGAAGACAATTGTGTATAATATGAAATCATATACATTAAGATGATTATATATAATATAATAATGAACAAATGCATATCGTTACAGTATAGGGTCAAAATTCACGAAATCAGTGATTTTGACATTTTTCGCCTATTTAATTAATTTGCAGCTCCTCGAAGCGTTTTTCGTCGACAACGCATAGAATTATTATATGAAAATTTACTTGTGATCCTAAATTTTACACCCTCAGTGGTAAAATATTAAGGTCAATGTCAGGTATGAAAATCAAATAGTATGCGTTACTAAAAAAATTACCAAGATATTTTTTGTTTCAATGTTTCTAAAAAAATTCACATGTCAAATTTTAGCTCTGTAGCTATGTAATTATAGATTTTAAATAAGAGTGACCAAAAAATTTAAATCAAGTAATCGATGTGAAGCCAAAGTTTTGTTTTCGATCTCATATAAAATTTATTATAGCTAGTACACATACAATTTTCATTTGTATTTGACACATACCTGAATATTTTGCCACTGAAGATATAAAATTAAGAATTACAACTACAATATAGTGAATTAACTAAAAACAATCAGTCTAACAGATTTTTGTATTAGCATACACCTATATAAAAAAACAAAGTCTTCAATATTATGTGTAACATTATATACAATGATATAGAAAATATGTAGGTATCTGGACTTTTTGGATCTCTGCATTGACAGTCAAGTTTGCAGATATAATTTGGCTATTCGCATTCATAAGTATTGATATAAGAGCCTGTAATGAGCTATGTATCAAATATGAAAATCAAAACTATAAATTATTAGATAAAGTTGATTGCATTTATTGTTTTATATGTTAAAAACAAATTCGTATGCCAAATTTCAGCCCTCTAGCTACGATAGATATTAAAATGAGTGCGAAGAATATAATATTCCAAAAATGCAATTTCGTAACCGATCGAATGGTTACTTATTTCAATTATATTATCGCACTCATTCAAAAATCTATCACCGCTAGAGGGCTGAAATTTGGCATACGAATTTGTTTTACATATTAAAACATAATGCATTAACATTATCTAAAGCCTCAGTAACATTATCTACATTGAAGTCCACAGTGTCAAGTTCAATATAGACACTTAAACTAGAACTATCAATGTAATTGAGGTTAAATGAAAAAATTAACGGGTTTCTAGCTGGAATATTTTATTATAATTATATTAAAAGGTTTCTAGCTAATATATTAGATATTATTATATTAGTACACGTATACGTACAATAATAATAGACTATATAAGAACTTTATGCCCTTTTCATAAAAAAGTTTT
>JACCIB010001642.1:0-26322 GCA_018906965.1 Philotrypesis tridentata | reverse complement strand
CCTGAAAAATCATTAAATTCCTTATTAATAACTTTGTAGTCTTCTAGATATGATGCCAGTTTTTCTAATGATGAAGGCATAAATCTGAATGAATCTAAAAATCTAAATTTTATTGAGCTAAATTCTACATGCTTTGTAAAAGAAATATATTTCTCTTTTGTTAGAGGGAGTAAATCAATTTGTCCTGGGAAATGATTTGAAACGTCGGATATGATAAAATGTGCATCATAACCACTCAAATTGTGAAATATGACAGGAACTATTTTCGAATCCTGATAGTTTAAATTGCATGTACTATGTGCAGGTCCTCGATACTTTCCAGTAAGATGACAATGATCACGCACTTTTTCACTATCGTTTAAACTTTTTTCACAAATATGACATATCTTTGAATTGCGATAGTCAGTTATTTCAGCTTGAGATAAAATTGGCATAGGTAAAGGATTATTGTATAAATTAGTTATTAGTTCTTCTATTTTTTTCAATTCTTCAGAAAACCATAGAGATGCTTCAGGACCTCTGTAAAAAACTATATTTCGATAAAGAGTCGTTGTAACTGCATTTAAAATAATATCCTATACTATATATCTGATGACTCTGCACTGGTTGCGTATTAGCGATTTTTTCTTGTCTTATACGTTTCAGCAAACACTCGCAATCTGCATAGATGATGAAAGGTAATTTTTCATTATAATCGATGATTTTTTGAATTGAATTATATCATTTCCAGGTCCGGGTAATCTAATTTTGCAGTTATTTAATATTTTACAATGTTCTTCATGTTGAGACAAACTGTCTTTTTTGTAAAAAAAATTCAAGCATCTATCGCAAACGAATAATTTTCTTTTTTTATTTGTAAAATCATTGCTAATTAAGCGTGAAAGATTTTTTATGTACACATAATGTGATTCTGCTATGCATTTATCATTTCATCTAAATTATCATTTTGCTGTGTTATTAAAAGAAGATTTACATGATTACTCTTTTTGAAAGCTGTTAAATATAGAGGTACAACATTTTTATTGTCCAATCCGAAAACATTTATCGAAATAAAACTATTTTGTTTTTCGAATTGTGGGATCTGCCTCAATGCTACTGGAAACTCAATATCTTTCATATTTAATACATGCTTATATTCGATGTATTTGCTTAATCTATCAGAATGTTTTTTGTCTTCGGTAGGATATAGCGCAGATAAAATCGCCCATAAAAAACACTTGTTATCATAATTTTTTACGTTAATACATGCTTGTCGTTTTGACAAAAATTCTGGTAAAGGCATGTATGAACTACCTGTACGCAATGGATTGAATTGGTTTACATTTATTTGTATACTCTCAATAGAATGAAAAGTCCAGCCTGAATCACGCTCTTGAAACTCCTCAATATTTGTGAGTAAAGGTTCAGTGACATTAGCTTTAAACCATTTATTTAAAACTGTTCCAAATAAAATTTCATGATTTTCTGTATTGAAATGTTTAATTTCAATACATTCTTCCTCTCCATTACATGTTTTTTTAAATTTGCATGATAAAACTGTATTAACTTTCAAAGCTTTAATATTATCACGCATCATACTTTTTATTTTGCGTGAAAATAACGTTGAGGAATCTTGTAGGAATTCCACTAGATCTATGTGTGTTAAATTAGCTATAATAGCTGTCTTCATCCGATTTTTAAACGCACTATCCATGTCAATCCAACGAATACGGTTGGTAACAACATTCTTCGTTGCTTGCAATAATCCACTACCACTTTTTCTCTGATTAATGGTTTCAAGCCTTGCTTTCATGCATTCAGTTTTTGCAATTATGCACAACATACTCTGTTTTTGTTGTACAGATAAATATTCACTTTTAAGAACATTCTTCAAAGTTTTTATGCAACGTGAGTAATAAATTTTCCATCGTCTGATAGTTGCAAAATCAGTTGATCTGCTTAACAATTTTTCAACTTGTTCCAATGATTTGACAAGTTGTTTACATTTTTTTATCATATCCATGGTCCTAATAAAGAAAATTAAAAAATAAGTGAATTAATATACATTATTTTTGAAATACAAGTGTACAAGGTGAGGGAAGAAGAGATGAGAACGCGCGCGAGGGTTGGGTAGAGAGAGAGCGCATGCCGTAGTAGATAAGATTTTCATCTCTACGGGACTGACTTTGAGCATTTGAGCCGTAGCTGTCGAACGAGCAAGATCGTTTCCACTGAGCAGCAGAAATTTCGGTGAGTATTTTATATTTTTTTTTTGTATAAAATATTGCGTAAATAATAATAATAATAATAATAATTTATCATTGTTTCAGAAAAAATGTACAGAAAACATCATGAAACGTCTGATATTTCGCTCGATGAGTACGAAGGAAGACTCGAATTTATTGATTATAGTGAATTGCCTGCTTATCTACCCCAATATCGCTCAAAACCAGCTAGACAGGCTCCAGTAAATTACTGGGTTCCTATAATTGGCGATGAGGAAGAACTGTCAATGTTTGATCCAGTAGAGCAACCACAACAGCAACAACAACAGCAGCAACAACAACAACAACAACAGCAGCAGCAGCAGCAACAACAGCAGCCACAACGGCAACAAAATTCAATTGCTGATAGTCCGGCATCGCCACCTTTACATCGGGTCCATATTATAATTCGAAAGCCAGCCCCAGCATACCCTTTAAGCCCCGAATCACCACCAATTTTGTGAAGAAAAATATTAATATAAACTCTGCTTTTCATATTTTTTTATCTCAGAATAATTTGTATTATTTTTGTATCTAAGAATTGTTTATAATAAATAAATAAGCAATATTCATGAATTTAATGTTTTTTTAATCTTATAGTCATAAGTAGTTAATAATAATAATAATTAAACAATCTTACAACAATGATTTTGTATGCTTGCACACTATTTGAGAAAAATTAAAGAGTTTTTCTTAATTATTAATGAAGGAACATACTTGCATTTTAACAAAGCAACTTAGTAGTTTGAAAAATTTAATTTTTTTATTATTATCCATTTACAGATTGTTAATTTATTATTTTATGTATATTTTTGGTGAGAAAAAGAAAGACATCCTCCAGCTCAGCATAGATATACACAGGCTACTTGTGTTTTCGATTCCTTCCTCAGGCCTCTTTCAAATGCAGAGACCCTCTTCATCGCAGGCTAGAGAGAGGGTATAGCTAGCCTGCTCGTGCGCGCGGGCTGTAGTGGGGAGCAGGGGACTTACTCTGCGTTGGAGCAGAGCGTACGCGCGGGCGCTTACTCTGCGTAGACCTGCTCTGGAGAGGGGGTGAATACGTGCGCGCGGGCTAGAGAGAGAACTTACTCCGCAGACAGAGTTCCGAAAAGAAGAGAGATAGAGAGGGGGGCGGCCGATGCAGTGACTTAGATGAAGACAGCTTCTGTCAGTGGACCTCCCCACTCTCAGACCCTTAATGCAGAGTCGAGGCTTTCTCTGTGTGTAACTACTCTCTCTACACACAGAGTCCTGCATGTGACTATAATGTATATATACAGCAGTCTTCGACTTATTTTAATTATGCATGGGAAAAATAGGAGAAAAAGCATTGGATTGTAAAAATATATTTATAAATTGGAATAAGGATACATTTTTTTTTTATTTATAAAACAATATAAATTTATCGTCTTTTATTTTTTATTTTTAGCTTAGTACTATTACATTTTCCTTTTTTCCTAGTAATACGTTGCTTTAAATTTTTAAGTCCTTTTTTATCGCATAAGAATTTCATTAAACATTCCATAGCTATATTTAATGATTTAATTTCATTAGAATTACTTACAACCTCAGTATATATTTCTTCCTGGAGGTATTGCAAGTTTACATTTTTTTCATCAACATTTTCTTCGTCTTGTACTTCGAGCGGTGGTTCGTTATCGATCGCCAGATCGAGCGGTGGTTCGTTATCGATCGCCAGATCGAGCGGTGGCTTGTTATCGATCGTCAGATCGAGCGGCTCCTCGTCTTTGACGATTGGTGGGCTAGACGCCTTGCGATCTGGCAATACAAGCAGATCCTCGAGGCGAAAATCAACGTCCTCGACTGAAACAACTACAGGCTTCCCATGCTGTGGCTGCTCATGCTGCACTATCTGCTGCGGCTCGTGCTGCTGCTGCACTTGCTGCTGCGGCTTGTGCTGCTGCTGCACTTGCTGCAGTGGCTCATGCAGCTGCTGTACTTGCTGCTGTGGCTTGTGCTGCTGCTCAGGCTGTAGTTGCTGCTGCTGCAGGCCGAGCTGTAGCAGGTGCTGCTGCTCGAGCTGCAATTGCCGCTGTTGCTCGTGCTGTGATATCTGCTGCTGCTGCTCGTACTGTAGTTGCTGCTGCGGTTTCTGCGCTGGTTGTTGTTCAGCAGTTGGAAATAAACAACTTAAAATGTTATCCATCATTTCAACTTGATCCTCATCAATGGCGACCTCATAAGCACCTGGGACGTTCTGCATATCAATGCATTGTCCATTCTGTAAATTAGAAAAAAAGTTTATTAATTAATGATTGAAAATAGTTAAAATTAATATTATTAAAAAATAATCTTACGTTTATTAATATTTCGTAATCTCCTGAAACCAGGTCACTGCGTTGTTCATCATATACCTGAAAAATAAATAAATATTTTATCATGTGAATGAGATGTACTAGCGAGAGAGAATATGCGCGCGTTACTTGAATGAGAGAGAACGCATCAGCGAGAGACTGTGCGTTAGCGAAAGAGAGAGAGCGCGCGCTACTGAGAGAGAGAGTGCACTACTGAGAGAGAGAGAGAGAGAGAGAGAGAGAGAGAGAGAGCGCGCGCTACTGAGAGAGAGTGTGTGTATATGTGTATGTGTATACCGTGTGTCCCAGGTGAAACTGTCGATGCTGAGAGTGTGGGTGGAAAAAATTTCAGCATCAAAAACTATGGTGAAAAAATTTATGGGGGTGTAGGTTGATCCTGGCGGCTAAGCATGTGCAAGCCACATGTTTCATATTATAAAACGCTGCATTCAAAAAATTTAAAATTTGCAAAATTAATATTTTTTGAACAGGCACTTAATTCTACAGATAAGACTGAATTCAACAGAATTTGAATGCCAAAAATCGAATGGTAACTTTTTGAGATAACGAGACTAGTTTGATAATTGTCACTTTTAGAATTGTGAATTGATAAAAGTGAAAATGCTCCGATTTTTGTGATTCAAGTTTTGTAAGTATTAGGAAGCTTTACACATGAATGTGAATACGTTAAAAATGATCTTTATGTAAAAATTGTTGATTTGAAAATTGAGTGTAAAATATTAAGGAAAATTTTTTTTTATGGAGGGTAATTACACGGGTAACCCTCGTTCGACCGCTCTAGCCAAGAGTCTGTCCACCGGTGCAATAAAAGGCTAAGAATCCTCTCCAGCAATAGTACACGTGTGGCATGCCATTAGAAAAAAGTTTGCACTCAAAATTTTCAAATCAACAATTTTTACATAAAGATCGTTTTTAACGTACTCAAATTTATGCGTAAGGCTCCCTAATACTTACAAAACTTGAATCACAAAAATCGAAGCATTTTCACTTTTATACACGCTCAGCCGCCGGGATCTCCCTTCACCCCCATAAATTTTTTTTTTCATCATAGTTGTGTATGTGTATATGTGTATGTGTATATGTGTATATGTGTATATGTGTATGTGTATATGTATGTGTGTATGTGTATATTTGTATGTGTGTATGTGTGTGCGTGTGCGTGTGCAAATAAATATATAAAATTAAATAATTTTCACTTACATTGATTTTCTCCATGTTGATTTTTGTTGATTCTGCAGCGAAACTCTTGTAGAACGAAACACTACCCGATGTGATCTTGCTCACAACTACAGCTCAAATGACTTGAGGACCTTCGAAAGAATTCTAGTCTCGAAAAGGACAGGGGTGGGGGGGAGGTTTGATAAGCACTCACTTAAAAGGGACAAGGTACATACCTGCTGCTTCCGAAAATCTATGTGGTGATTGTTGCACTAAATTAAAACTAATTTATATTGTTTACACATCAGATATTGTTTACTAAAATTTTGCACATAAGTTGAGCAAGAACGATTAAAATGAACTCCAGAGCGCAACATGCTTGCTTAAATACGAAAAAATTGTGTGAGAAGGGTGGGGAACATTTTTTGTGATGTTTTGCGAATTCGATATTCGAGGTTGTCTGAAAAGATTCAATATAGGCCTAAAAAGCATAGAAAAATATACGATTGTGTGTCAACTCATTATAGCTCGACAAACGATGCATTTAGAATGTAATAAAGGCTCACTCCATAGTACAGCGAGAAACTTGCTTTTCGACTTATCATACCCATATATCTAGGCTAGAACGGAAATGGATACGATTCCCGTACGTTTGATGCTCGCTTTACCTGGAGAGTGAGACGATCATGGATTGAAATAGCATAGAGCAGCGAGAACAGGGAGAGCACGTTTTTATGTGTGGGAATACATAGCTTAGCTTTTTGCGTGCTGGCGCCACAGCTAGGAGGCTGTGCGTTCGGGAGATGATGCACCTGCGAGTATACTTATCGGTATTAATACACTGCAGAGAGAGCTGAAAAAGGTTCACTACCGTCATTAGTTTTATTACCGTACAGCTGTGTGATACGCATTAGCTTAAGAGAACAAGGTGCGCTTCCTATGCGTTTTACTATAGAAAAGAGAGACTGATTCTCTCTGTCCGAGTCTTCTCTACGTATACTCTGCAGGTTATTGCGTGCTTTAGCCGGTGTCTCGGCTCGGAGATGTGCATTGGAGAGACGATGCACGCTCGAGTCTACTTATCACTGTAAATGCACTGCGCAGCGAGCCGAAAAAAGCTCGCTACCTGTATTAGTGAGAGTGAAAACTGTTTCTGTGAGCATAAGAGAAAAGGGCACGCTTCCTATACGTTTTACTATAGGAAAGAGATCGATTCTCTCTTTTCGAGTCATCTACACATATACTGTGCATGTTGTTGCGAGCTGGCACCTGAGCTACAGCATGCTGCTATGCATTGGAGGGACGCTGCAGTAAAGCTCTTATAGAGAGGGAATAGTGGAGAATATATAAGCGCGCTTTAACCCATGCTAAGCCATCACTCGTTCAGCCATATCACCACCAGTCTGTAAGTATACTTTATACGTTTCTATTACAATTCAAATTTTCATAATTTTTTTTTTATTTTATTAGCAAAATGGATATTATTATGGATTCTCAGGGTTTTAAGGGTGTCCAGGATGAATTTGTATTCAAGGAATTGGCCTACGTCGAAGCGAGTGATCTGGCAGCCATACCGCAACTCATAACGTTCCAACCCCCCAACTCATGGGGAGAGTTGCCGAATCAATCGAAGGCAACTAATCTCTGGCTCAAATATTCATTACACGGACTAAATTGGAGTGGTGGTGATGTGCCTTACGAGAAGCTGACGCAAATTTTCGCTAACATCATAGAAGAATACCCAACCAACAACTTAGTGGTGTGGGTGAAAGGAGAACAAAAGAAGAAGTGGCTTCAACCTTATTTTCCACAGTCAATTAGAATTGAAAATTTGGAATCCTTGGGCTGCCCTTCGTTAAAAACACCGGGCTTCTGCTCTCCTGCCGTCTGTGGAAATCACGTTCCTGGATGGAATAAAAATTGTGCCGTGCAGAATATTTCAGCAATTCGACGGTGGCTGTGGGCGATTCGGCAAGGGATTGATCACGACCTACCAGTCTACGGCCAATACTCATCGGATTCGGATTTTTATGACGAGTAATTAAAATGTAAGTATATATAATTTTATACACACATACACTCTCTCCTGCTAGCGTACTCTCTCTCAGTAGCGCGCTCTCTCTTTCTCGCGTTCTCTCTCTTGCTCTCTTTCGCTAGCGAGCTCTCTCAGTAGCGCGCGCTCTCTCTCTCTCTCTCTCTCTCAGTAGCGCTCTCTCTCTCTCTCTCTCTCTCTCTCAGTAGTGCACTCTCTCTCTCTCTGCGAGACCTATGGGCAGAACCACCCAGCCCACCAATGTCTCTGATCCCAGCAAACTTCCACCACTTGCTGTTAAGGTTTCTACTCGTGCAATCGCACTTTCCACCATTGAAGCCAAAATCAAGCATGGAAAACTTCTCACATCTGCCCTCGATGAGACCATACTCTCAGAGGCTGGAGCTCCTACACCGGAAAAGCCTCGTTACATCAACATCAACGAGCTGCTTCCCCTCGCCACGTACAAGCTACGCACAAAAGTAAGAGCAGAGGTCAAGGACAGAAAGGACTGCAAATGCTTCGTTCGAAACGGCAAAATTTATATGCGAAGAACGGAGGAATACTCAAAAGCAACGCTCATTGAATCCGAGGAAGATCTTTCACGTTTTTTATTGACAAAGGTTCCACCAGCAAAGAAGAAAAAACAGATATAGACTTAGTCGATTCATTATCATCTTCGCCTTCATTTTCATCTTTACATATCTCTACTAACTACTCCTCAATTTTAGCAACCTCTACTACCAAAACGACTGCAGCGTCGTCGCCATCCACTCTTTCCTCACGGGTCTTCAAAGAGTCGCTGTCCGAAGGACTAAGAGTCTGTCACTTAAATGCAAATTCCATTACGGGGCACATTGAAATGCTAAGGCTCTTTCTTTCTACTCGTCCCTTCTATCACGTAATTGCTGTAACTGAGACCTGGCTCGACGATAAGGTAACTTCCATTCCTTCACTGGATAAGTATACCTTATACCGACGTGACAGAAACAGGCAGGGTGGAGGAGTGGCACTCTACATTCACATTTCACTGACGGCCAAAATATTATCATCATCAGATGGAGTCTGGTCCGGCAAGCCTGGTAAGCCAGAGTATCTTTTCTGTGAGGTGACTGCTAAGGGAGTTTCGCCGATCTTTGTAGCTGTTGTTTATAGACCGCCACACGCTCCATTTATCAGCGGTAATAATTTTATTGAGCACTTAACAACGAGCATGCACAACTACGCTACAAAGGTCATATTAGGCGATTTTAATGCTGACCAACTATCTACGTCAGAAGATGCCAAATTCATCAAGGCATTCATAAACGAAAACTCCCTTGCATCGGTACCTTATGGTGCAACTCATCATCGAAGGGGCTCTGACACTTGGCTTGACCTGTGCCTTATTGACGAGCAGGATCGCCTGCTCTCTTACTGGAAGACGGAGACCCCGTTCATAAATGGACATGACCTCATTACGGCCACCCTTGACGTGAAGTTGCCACAACACGTACCTCTGACTTACACTTACAGAAATTATAAGGGCATTGATCCCACAAAACTAAGGGACTTCTTACTAAATTCTGACTGGACGGCTTTCGCAACGTCATCACTAGAAGAAAGTGTACAGATCATTCATCGACACGTGACGCACGCCATTGATAGTCTCGCCCCATTAAAAACTGTAACACCAAGACAAAAACGTCACCCGTGGTTCACTACGGCCCTTCGTGACCTCGTTAAAGATCGAGACAGGCTGTACAAAAGATTTCGCAGGACACGTCTGCCATTGGATCTGCACTTGTATAGAGCAGCCAGAGATCATGCTCACAGGCAGGTCGAGGATGCTAGGCTCAACTATTACCATGAGCGACTGTCCACTCTGACTGATCCTGCTGAGCTATGGAGGGAACTTGAGAAGCTTGGTATAAAAACCTCTACCAGCAAAACCACCTCTTCTCAATTTTCTTCCGATGATCTAAATCAGCATTTCTGCAATGTCTCCAGCGACCCTCAAGCGCCAGCTGTTGAGAGTTTCCTGCGAACACTGGACAGCCTGGATTTCCCTGAACACTTCCATTCTCGGGAAATCACTGAATTGGATGTGCACAGGGCCGTCGCGCACTTCGACACCCAGGCGAGGGGAAATGACGGTATTCCACAGGTTGTCATTTCAAAAGCTCTACCGGTACTTGCTCCTAATTTATGTCGTGTCTTTAACCTGTCTTTGAGTGAGTCCAACTTTCCCCTTACCTGGAAAAAGTCGATCGTGAGGGCCCTGGGTAAAGTCAGCTCACCAACATCTTTGACTGACTACCGTCCAATTGCCCTTCTCTGCTTTCTTGCCAAGGCGCTGGAATGGCTTGTTCACCAACAACTATCCGAATACCTTGAAACCAGGCTCCTATTGGACCCTGTCCAAACAGGGTTTCGGTCTGGCCATAGCACGCAGTCTGGCTTAATTAAGCTAACTGATGATGTCAGGTTTGGCATGAATAGCAGGAAGGTCACAGTTCTTCTACTTTTTGACTTTAGCAAGGCGTTTGACACGGTGTGTCACGCCAAGCTCCTGAGAAAGCTAACCTCTTTCGGCTTCTCCAAGCAGGTCATCCGCTGGATTGCCTCCTACCTCACAGGTAGAGAACAAGCTGTGATTGGTGCAGATGGTGGTCTATCGTCTTTTAGGCCACTGAACACTGGAGTACCTCAAGGATCCGTCCTGGGACCACTCCTTTTTTTACTTTACATAACTGACATCAGCTTTTGTCTTGATTCTAGCATCTCACATTTGATCTATGCGGATGATCTGCAAATCTACAGCCAATGCCACCCCGAGGAGCTCGAATCCTGCATCGACAGGCTAAGAGCTGGCGCCGAGAGGATCATGAGCTGGGCTGAGCAGAATCGCTTGAAGCTGAACGTCCTCAAAACTAAAGCGATCGTCATGGGCACTCCTTATTATATTAATAACTTGGCAACTTATTCCAACACTTATATTGACGTAGGAGGTGCTCGTCTTAAGTTTGAGACGTGCGTCCGCAGTCTGGGGGTGCTACTAGATTCCACCCTATCCTGGAAACAGCACGTGACACAGCTGTGCAAGCGCGCCCACTCGCTTATGTACAGACTGTACTTTTTTAGGAAAAGTACAAACCTTAGACTGCGGAGGCATCTGGTTCAGGCGCTTCTGTTTCCAATCATAGACTACTGCTCATTAGTATACTGCGACTTGACTCGGGAGCTTGACACAAAGTTACAGAGACTTATAAATACGGGTATTAGGTATATATATGGTGTCAGAAGGGACGAGCACATCACCCCGTATAGACGGGATTTGGAGTGGTTGACCACAGCAGGACGCAGAAATTACTTTTCTGCATGCCTATTAAGAAAAATCTTTAACACGGCTTGTCCATCATACCTGCTGGGGTTCTTTGATTTTCATGTGCCATTACGACCTGTTAGGGGTGATATGACTCCGCTTGATATCCCGTGCTGCTCAACAGAGGCTCTGAGAAGGTCATTCCACGTGAGTGCCTCCTATCTATGGAACTCTCTCCCTCCGCACTTAAGAGATATCAAATCACTACCCCGATTTAAAAAAGCCGCACATAGCTATTTTTTCACTCTTGAAAACCCATAGTTTCCTCCCTAGTTTCCTCCCACAGTCATTTATTTACAATAGTTCTCGTCCATTCATCTCTAGGCTCATTACACCATTCATTATTTATTTTTAATATAATGTTTGACTGACTTAGCAGCAATAACTTCTAGTCATTTAATTCTAATAACTATACTATGTGATACTATGTGATACTTTTACCTATCTAGAAGTTAAAACTTACATGTTTATATTTTATACTATTATAATCTGTTGCTATTGTTTGAAAGTGGTACAACACAATGTACTTAAAATTAAATAAATTAATCTAATCTAATCTTAATCTCTCTCTCTCAGTAGCGCGCTCTCTCTCTCTCTCTCAGTAGTGCGCTCTCTCTCGCACTCTTTCGTTAGCGTGCTGTTCCTCTCTGGCGCGCTGTTCTTCGCTAGCGCGCTCTCTCTCGCACTCTCACCCGGTAGCGCGCTATCTCTCGCACTCTCTTTCGCTAGCGTACTGGCTCTTGCGTTCTCTCGCTGGCGCGCTGTTCTTCGCTATCACATTCTCTCGCGCTGTCTCTCGTTCTATCCACTTCTGTCACTCGCATACACATTTTCCCCGCGCAGACAAGCTATACACACACACACACATACATTCATTTTTATAACCAATTGTTGTTTTTATTGTTTTTCAGAATGGAGTCGATCAACGCAGTGGCGAGAACGTCATCGTTCTTGCCAACAAAGAAGATGAAGGAGTTGGAGATTGATGGGAAGTACAAATTAACAGCAATGAAGAAGGTACAAACCAAGTTTGGAATAAAAATTGTTGTTGTACTAGACGACAATTTTGATTTATTTTTACCGACACGGGTTAGCAGTTTGCTGACCAAGGATTCAACAGCTTACCAAAAACTAGAAGAGGAACATAAGTCTCGGGATGTCTACCTTAAATATTTAGGTAACAATCTTATTGAGTTTATTTAATTATTATGCAACAAGTATGCAAAGGGTTTATTTCCAAAACGATGGGGACCTTCCCACCCCTTCATCGTTTTGGAGAAAACCCTTTGCACACAAACTCCATACTATGTTTTATACTACTTTAATCTGAAAATCAAAGTTGTGATTTTTAGATTAAAGTGTCATAAACATTTTTTATATTTAAGGATTTTTTTTTTTTTAAACAAAATTTAACATGTTTTTATTTTATTAAAAGGATAGTTTTAAATTAATTACAAATTTTTTAATCATTTTATTTACATTTTATTTTAATGCTTTTACATCGGATGAGTGTAAATTCTAGTCATCAATGCGTATAAATTTGACCGTTTATTATTCTATGTCTATTATCTTTTAATATATGTGTATTCATAATATGTTACATAGGGGAAAAACGCTATTTTGTTCTGTGCAGTTTATTAAGAATCTAGTATTTAAGTTGTCTTTTTTCAATTTATAAATCACAATTATTTAAGGATTTTAAAAAATATATATATTTTGGAGTTATAGCTTCTAGATTTTTTAATTTATAAAATTACAATTTTTCTTATATTCTAGCATTTAAGGATTTTTTTGAAAAAAAATATATACTTAACATTACTTTATTAATATTTAAGGATTTTTTTAAAAAAAACATTCGACAAAAATTCTTCAATAGTGGTTATACATTGTCTGCGTATAAGTATGTGCACGCTAGTATATAAGATTGCGTATGGGTTATGTATAGAACGTTGTGTATGAGTATGGGTTATATAAAATTATATATTTAATCATCAATTGTGTGTTAGTTTTTAAGGATTTAAACATCTACCTCAAGTATTATTCTAAGATAATGACATTTTATACATGTATAGCATAAGATTTTTTTTGAAAAAAAAAATAAAAAAACTTTGAATTCAAAAATAAAAACTTTTATTCATTATCCCATCTCCTCATCCAATCAATTAGAAAAATTTATATATATATATATTGTAACGTGGAATTTTCCCGCCCGCACGGGAATTCCAGTTATTTACAAAGTATTTATGAAACACGCGGCTTTCTTCTTTTTCCCTGGTTCGTGGTGTCCCTGCAATAGTGGAAAACGGGAATGTGGTGGCAATTGGGTTGATAAATTAACACAAATATATGAAATAATAAACACAGATATATTATGCTACTTTATACAGATAATCGTTTCACCTAAACAGATTGATACTTGAAATAATTCATGGGCACGCGGCCAAATTACTAATTCCAGGCTGGTCAAGAACACTGAAAAGGGCCGCGAAGGAAACCTCTACGAAAGACTCTAAATAAGACAAAGGGAGGAACCGCCATCCGCTGAAAACGCGTGAAATATTTCCTCTATCGGCCGCGCACGTAATCCTCAACAAATATAAATATTCCTCTATATAAATTCCATATCTTAAATAGTACGTTTAACTCTCACCAAAAATCCTCCATAATACTCTCCAAAACTTCAACAAAAACTCCTGGTCCACTTGGCGATTCGAAACTTCCTCCCAAAAAACTCAACCGAAATGTCCACCAAAGAAACTGCAATTATTGCGAATCAAACTGCTCCAGAGAGGCTCCAGGAACGGAATGGCCGAGGCCAACGCTCCGGTCGAGGAAGGATGCCGCATTTTCCCACCCGACCTCCTTCTTCACGGAAGCATAAGCCCGGCCTCCAAGATTACACAATTGGTCCTATCTCCTAGAAAAATCCCCTATTGGTTTCCCGAAACTACCACCAATCTATCCCTTTATCAGTGAGTTTCCTCCAGCGCCCTCTTTTCCAAATCCAATTTTATCATTGGTTAGAAAATCAATTAACGTCCTCTACTATTTCCTTTAATATGCAAATTCGCGCCCCCTTTATGGATATCGATCAATCAATCAATCATGTCGATATCCATCCAGTGGCTCCACCTATAGATAATCTGTAAGCCGCGCGACATTCAAAAACCCTCTATCATCCTCGAGTAAACCATAGGATACATATATCGAGTCCTAGCCCGTATATTCCTCTATACGTCTCTATGACGTCCGCGAGTTAACGTAAAGTCAACTCTGAGCGCTCCAAACGCCGTCAACTTCGCGCCACTATATCCCTCTCACTCTCTCTCAAGCGCGCACTATCTCTCTCTCTCTATCTCACACACGCTCGACTCCCACTCTCTCGCTCACGCTCACACTCACGCTCTCCCCTCTACACACCGCCGCATGCATGTAACCGCGTGCGCGCGGCCGCCGGCTCGCTTCCTGCCATGCCCCCTCCCGAGCGCCAACGCGCCGCGCAGGTGGGACTCGGGAGCTCACATCCTGCGCTCCGCACGCGGCCGGTCAGAGGCAACTCCTGCGAGCGCCACCGAGCGCTGGCTCCGCTCCAGGAGCTGTCAACTCGCCGAGAGTAAGTCAGCTGGCCGTGCAACAATGATCACGACGCAGCAATAATTATTGCTACGTCGCAATATATAAGATAAAATGTATAGCATCAGATTTTTTGAAAAAAAAAATTTTTACTTGCATTCACATCTCCTTCTCCAATCAATAAAAAAAAATTTCTGACTGCACTTCTTCCTCGAATCAGCTTGGGAAAAAAAAAATGATAAAACAGTTCGCTGGGGCAGATCGATGGGGATAAAACAGTTCGCTGGGGACAGATCGATGGGGCAGATCGATGGGGCAGATCGATGGGGATAAAAAAGGGCGGGGGCCTGCAGATCCCTGTTTTACCATCGGAGCAATTTACCCGTGGTCGGTAAAAGTGGGGCCGTACCCGCCTGGGGTCGTAGCCGCCCAGCCCCTACTACTAATAAGGATAGCAATACATTTACTGAATTACTAAGTAGAGTAGATTCTACATCCGCTCTCAGCTTCCATAAATAAATGAAAAAGTTTTCATGATGCGAAACAATCTTGTTAAATTACATAATAATTTTAGACAAACATGATATTACTACATATTATGGGCACATTTGTCATGTGATAATGTCATGTAAGAACATCATACCATTCTATTACATGTACAGAACGTGGCAGCAGTCGCAATTATTCAAAGTTTTAATTGTACCCGACTGTACCTTTTCACAGGCTATCCACCTTTTCACATGCTCCAATTGGATTGAGTGTTTATATGAACACATATATTTATAATCCTTCCTCAATTTAATCGGTTATTTATTTATTTGAAAACAATTATTTTTTATAGCAAAAAACTTGCCAATTTATTTATTGATATCATAACTTTCTTTTCTTAAAATTAAAATGAGAATTTATGTCAAATCGAAGGTATAGATAATCGAAGGAGAAGTGACACTAAAGAAATGGTAATCTGTCCAACAGACCCTTAACGCGAAGATGGTTACACGTTCATATTTTCATACATGAGAGTTTCGGATTTTTTAGCTTAATGTATAAGCATCATGATTTGAGTGATTGTGATTAACTCATTGCAGAGGTAAAAGAAGACATTCATCCTAACATAATTATTTGTTTTCCAACTTGATCTATAAGTATCACATATTCTTCCAGTATTTGTGTTCGATCACTTATTCACAAGAGGAAAGAAGATATATTATTTGTTGATCTGACGATTATAATATCAACACGTCTTAAGAGTATGCAGTAAAGCTACTAGTATTTTGTCTATATAAGTGTTATCAAGATCTTTAATTTCCATAATTAAATAACTGTATAGAATACAGCATTTATAATTTCGACTACATAAGAGTTGTCGAAGTTTGAAAATTAAAGTTGAATTTTAGAGTAAGCTCTAAGAATTTTTATTTTGTCTGTATGAGTGTTAATAAAAGTTTGGTTTTGTCTGCATAAGTGTTATTAAGAGTTTTTTTTACATTAAGGTTATCAAGAGTTGTAAAATTAATCTTTAATTTTTACATGTTCTTCCTACACGCATACACACATTCACGCAAACAACATTGGCAGAAGCGTGGAAAATACATAATAAAGTATTCTCGGCATTTCTCGCAAATATTGACTCGAACGCAAACGAGCAATATTTCGAAGACGTCATCATCATAGGAGACGCGAATGTGACAACGCGCAAAACACAAGGGAAAACGTCGAGTCTGAGAACACCGAAAAATACAAAGAGCGATAGCGAGCTTGTAACTATCACAACCCCGAACGGAGACGTAGTCAAAATCCCATCATTGGTGATGGAATGATACTCGAATCCCCGTAACGGTATAAATCAACCCGGAAAACATGTTAGAGATTTTTACAATGTGAACAGAACTTTGTTAAGTAGAAAAAAGACAAGGGTTAGGATGAGTGAGTGAAAGGTTATTCTCGTAAATAAAAACGCAAAATTTCGTGGGGGAACCTAACGCTTGTGGAGGCGTAAAAACCTTCACGGGACAGAAGGAAAAGCCCCAGCAAGTGTGATATTTATTTAACTAACGAATACAAATGAGCTTAATATTAATGCGCTAGCACTTATCTAATGCGTATCGCGTACCGAAGGATCCTTCGCCTATATAGAGAGCTCTCTTATCTCAGTTTATCGAAAATCGCAGAAGTCGCCAAGGACAAAGAAGCAGCCGCGGCGTCGCACCAAGTCGTCGATGGAGCCCGAAAAGAAAAGCGTTGAAGATGACCTCACTCTGCGTCAAGCGCGTCTCGACGTCTCGAGCAGCCAAACGCTTGACACACGGGCAACAACAGCGTTGCCGTGTAAGCGCAATCCTGGGAGGCAGCACGCCGTCCAACAATCGTGGTAGCCGTACCTCAACCAACTATTCGCGAGTCGCACATTTGTACACACACACTCTTACAACAGAACGCATGCAATCGCCAAAGTCTTGAGAGTCTTGAGAGTCCTCCTAGGAGAGCCAGTGATGAACCTGACGCTGGGGATATCGGTATTGACGTGCGCACCGCTCGATCGCCAAATCAAGAGAGCGAGAAAGCGCAGTCGACTTGAAAGTTTATTAAACGAGTTATTGCTACTTGACGAAAATAAATCGAAAATTTTAAAATCAACCATCCTAATCAAGCACGAAATTCAGCTATTACCGGGCACGCGCCCTATAAAGCAAAGATATCACCCAGTTTCCGATAAAATGCTAAAAATACAAAACGAACGGCTCGACAAGTTAATTGAATAGGGAGTAGTCGAAAAATCGCACAGACCGTGGAACAGCCCAATAGTCATGGCGAAAAAAGACGACGGTACACACCAAATGTGCGTAAATATGCAGAAAATCAATGACGTTTCGAAACGCATATCCACTGCCGTACATGGACGTAATTTTGAATAAATTGAAACGCGCGTGATACATCATGACCATTGACCTAAGCAGCGCGTATCACCAAATTAGATTAACAAAAGAACCTAAGGAAATTACGGCTTTTACGGTACCGGGACGCGGCCTGTGGCAGTATATACGACTACCTATGGGCCTGAGCGGCTCAGGGGCGACATATCAGCGCCTCCTTGAAAACTTGATCGGTGATTTAAAACCTTACGCGTACAACTATCTCGACGATATCGTACTTGTAACGGAGACGTTCGATCAGCACCTAACGTTGCTGGAAAAGTTAATTAAGCGTATTGTCGACGCCGGTCTGATAATTAATCGCAGAAAAAGCAAATTCTGCAAAAACGAGGAAAAATTTCTCGGCTTCCTAGTTAACGAGAAAGGGCTAATGATAGACCCGGACAAAATGCAAGTAATCGAAAATTAGCCGTACCCGAAAACAGTGCGACAGCTGCGCAGGAAATTTATTCGAAATTATTCTGATATCTTCAAGCCATTCGAAAAATTAAAGTCCGAAGGGAAAAAATTCACTTGGGCCAACGAGTATAAGAAATCGTTCCTTGAAATAAAATGCCTGATAAACGGAGCCTTGCTGCTGTACAGGCCGGATCCGAATGCAAAATTCATATTGCACTGTGACGCATCGAATACAGAACTCAGTTCAATGATCACTCAGATCATAGACAATGAAGAATACGTGATTGCATACGCGAGCAGCGTGCTTCGAAAAGCCGAGCTAAATTATAGCACGAATGAGCGCGAGTGCCTCGCAGTAAAATACACAATCGAAAAATTCCGATCGTACATCAAAGGCGATAAATTCACTATCGTAACAGACTACTCAGCATTGTAGTGGCTGTTGAAGAAAAAAGAGCCGGTCAGAAGGTTAGAAAGATGGGCGGAAGAGCTACTATCACACGATTTCGACGTAATTCATAAGCTCGGAAAACACAACGTGCACTTTGTCGCGATTATACCAAAATGATGACGCGACGGACGAAGACACGCCGAAAATCAGCGCGATCGAAATTAAAAAACACACTACCGACAAATAGTATAAAAATCGAATTTCCCAAATTCTTAAACACTACAAAAGGTTTAAAGATTTGTTAATAGAAGAAACTATCGCTCGACTATAGTTGTTAATTTAAGAAATAACTCAATACATCTCTTCGAGCCAATTATTTATTTGTTAAATGTCAACGTTTCGAACCGTTGCGGTTCGTCTTCGGGGCTAAAGCCAAAAAAATTTCCAAATAAGAAAACAATAAATTACAAACAATCAATTAAAATCAGTATAAATTACCATAAAATTAAATATAAATATACGCATACAACGATGCTTATGTCGAACTCACGCAAACTGGAGCATTGGCTAAATAACTAAAATAAATAAAACAAAATTGACGTTAACTATTTAAAATAATTTGCAATTTTTACAATAAAACTTTAGTACCCGTACAATTGACAAGACCGACCGCAACAGCAGTTCCCGATGCCGCCAGATGTTAATGCGACACCGTGGGAGATTTCCAATCAACTAACATTTCATCCCCGCACACGCCGCTCTTTATACCTAGAAAACTACTAACACAAGCGCAAACTATAATAAAATTACCTGAAAAGACAACGGAGCTCAGTACGTTGATCGACAATACCCGGTACACATGCTAATCTAACAAGTGGCACTCATTCATTACCAAGCGGTCAAGCGGAAGCTCCGTTGATTTTTTAGGTAATTTTATTATAGTTTGCGCTTGTGTTAGTGGTTTTCTAGGTATAAATAGCGGCGTGCGCGGGGATGAAAAGTTAGTTGATTGGAAATCTCCCACGGTGTCGCATTAATATCTGGCAGCACCGGGAACTGCTGTTGCGGTCGGTCTTGTCAATTATACGGGTACTAAAGTTTTATTGTAAAAATTGCGAATTATTTTAAATAGTTAACGTCAATTTTGTTTTATTTATTTTAGTTATTTAGCCAATGCTCCAGTTTGCGTGAGTTCGGCATAAGCATCGTGTAACGAGAGGTTAGGCGTGCTATTTGAATAGCGCGCGCTCGTTGTGTCGCACGATGCGAACTTAGTAGTAGGCGACGCTACTGTACTGCGGCAAGGGACGCGCGGGGAAGAGTAGGAGAAGGCCCGCGCGCCACGCTGATCAGATTCGATTTGACCACGCCGGTGTGTGCTTCGCGCGTTATATTTTCGACCTTTTGCAAAGCCACCATCGTGCCCGAGGTGTGTTATTGCCGATACGGAGACGAGCTAGAGGTGATTGAGGATACTCGTCATCTGCGTGCTGGAGAAGGGACGCCTTCTCCGTGCCATCCGAATCGACCCAGGCAGGGATCCCGTAGAGGAGATAGCGGCTCGAGAAAGAGTACTGAGGAAGCAACGCGTACCTCGTACCGACTGTAAGTCGAATTTCGCTAAGAACCATTTTCCTCATTAAGATCGCCGAAGGCGAGTGTTCTCTGCCACAGAACACTCGACTCTTTCTTAATTGAGTGCGTGCGTTATTTCTCTCCGCTGTCGTGCATGCGACCATTGAGTGCGGATCTTATTTATATTCAATTATTTTCCAATAGACGAGTCTACGACTCACATTTCATAACCAAACAATCGTGAAGTTTATTCTCTTTCCTTTACTTCGTCCTCTCGAATAAGAACTCGTAATTTACGGAGAAGTGTGATGTTCGAGCGCATCGCACATTTGTATTCGTCGCAGTTGGCTAAGTATTAGACGCGCATAGACGTTTGCCGAGAAGCTACGCCGGGGAGTGTAGGAGCTTATACACAGGTAAGACTCGGTGACGCGGCGGCGATCCGTAGCCGCCGTGCTAAAGCCATTTGCCCCGTTACAATTGGCGCCTCAACGTGTGAGAGGTCCGAGTGATTAGGATACGGGAACGTTTTCTTTTCGTGTGTTCGAACTCGCGATTAGCTAGTTAGGGAAGATTATTGCGTAAATATATATGATTAAATTTTGGCCGTTGGAAAAGTCGGCGTGTATCCCGAAAGCATAGAAGCGTCGGGGATTAGCGCGCGGTCGACGACAACACAGCGGAGAGCGGCGAGCGTGCGGCGCAGACGTAAACATTGCACGTGTTTACGTCGAGCGAGAGTTGGAATAAGGCGATATTCCAGCTCTAGAATTTTATATACGTGAGTGCGAGAGAGAAAGATTTCAGAGTTTTATTTTCTCGGAACATATTTAATTTCGGGTACTGTGGCGTGCTCGAAATATATAGTTTTTTCTTGTATGATATACTCGGTGTGAAGAGTATTTATTTGGTATAGTGTGGAGTTCCGAGAGAGCATTATTTTTGAAATCTGCCCCGGTTGGTAGTGTTGAGCATTGATTTCGGTTAGATTTAAATGCCCAGCGCAGTACTTGACTGCGCGGAAGAGGCAAGCTCGTAGTCGAGCGAGCCGTCAGCTGTAGTAGTGCGTACAGTAGAGCTCGGCGCGCGGCGCGTCGAGTATACAGTAGCTTTGAATTTTGCTCACTGCCGCGGAGGGGGAAACTCGTACTCGCGCGGCGTACAGTTGTGTGTGTATGCGAAGTTAGGCGTTTTCTTCGCGTTTTCTTTTCAGGTCTTCCTTAATAGGGGATATATGTGAGAAGGAAGAGTACTCACGTGTATTAGTTTACAGGTGTGGTAAGTGTTCCTGGTCGATAAAGTAGGTTACAGTGAATTTTTGTTTTGTTATTTTTTCTTCTTTATCGATAATAGTTTTTGGAGTTTTTTTTTCTCTCATATTTATTTGATTTTCAGTATTTTGTTTTTTATGCAATAATTTATTTTAGAATTTATTGTGAAATTATTTTTCGAGTTTTATTTTTATTTTATTTTTTCGACCGGCAGCACGCGTGCGAGTTTTTTTTGATAGGGATTGCGCACGCGTACACACACAATTCTTTGCGTTTTATATAAAGTTAAATAGCGCGGTATTTTAAGATGTACGACGACGAAGACGACGCGATCGTGAACTGGATCGTTAGTTTACAAGAAGGCGAAAGACTAGATGCTTTGACTAGTATGAAATTGAAATTAGATGGTACACGGGAAGATCAGGTGGCTCGATTATATAGATGGTTGAGGGGAGAATATTCATTCTCTGATTTTGTGCCTTCTGCCCAGGGTGAAACGGCAGAGATTAAAGCAGAAAGAGTGAAAGCACGCAGGACATTTATAGATAGTACCTGCGCGCAATGGAGGTTATCACAGTTGAATAATTTGTCTGTGACGACCGAGCAACATCCGCTGCACAAAACGTTAATGGATGAAGTCATTGATGCCCGAAATGATAAATTGTTGGAAGAAAGCAAAGTCAATGCTGAAGAAGTTAAAGAGTCTGAAGGTAAAACTGCAGCAGGAGAAGATCGGGATGTTCTAACTGGTGTGGATGGTAAAGAATACGTATTGCCGCCAGGCCTAATGCAGACTATGCACGACATGCAGAAGACGATTAGCGAGCTCAGAGAACAGTTAGAGGCTGAGCGCGCTGGCCGAAACGATGCAAGGGCAAGCAGCACGAGAATACCGCTAACAGGCGCCACACCATCGAGAGTTACGTTTGATTTATCAAACGTAAATACGCCGATAGCACCGAAGAGAATCTTCGGGCCATCTGACACGGAGAATTTGGAAAGCAGTGGTGAAGTCGACGACAGACGGATTCGGCCGTCGTCTAGTGGTCGTAATCTTGAGAGGAATTTACCGACTAGATCATTTCCTCGGGATCTAGTAGGAATTGTCAAGAAGTGGGGATTAACATTCTCAGGTGGTGTTACAGAAAGGATTGAGCGATTTCAGTGGAGTAGCGGCTGAGTGGTACCGTAACAATAGAAGTCAATGGCGGAATTGGCAAGATTTTCGTCAGGATGCACTCAGCTGGTACGGAACAAATAAACGTTTCCAGCAGCGTCTGACGTCAGATGCGGAGAGGAGGTTTCAAGGCGAATACGAATCCGTACGGGACTTTGTGACGTGCCTTCGCGGCATGATGAAGGAGATGATTCCGGAGCCCAGCATGGAGAATCAGCTGGATTTGTTACATAGAAATCTAAAGCCGGATATTCAAGCATTAACACCAAGAATGCAATGCGTGGATCTGGATAGTTTTTCGTCAGATTGCGGAAGAAGCGGAGATAGTAATATCAGGCCGCAAGGATTATCGTTCTCCATCTCCGCCGGAACAAACCATGTTATCTAGTTTGGCGTATAGACCGCCGGCAGGTGTCAAACCTGTGACGTCCATGAGTACTAAAGTAGCTTCGGTCGACGTAAGTTCGGCCGAGCCAAATGCACAATTGGTGACAGAATTCGGGAAGATGATTGATCAGAAGCTCAAAGAATTCAAGAATGAGATAGTTAAGAAAGTTACAGAGCCTAAGAATGAAAAGGGAGTCCCGAAAGCTTCGACTTCTTCCGATGGTAAAGATCCGGAGCAGAAAAAGAAGATCTTTATCTGCTACAAATGTAAGAAACCTGGACACATTAGGAAAAATTGTCCGGAGGGAAAAGAGGAAGCGAGCGCATGAAGGAGGTCGAGGTGCGTTCGCGGTCATCAAGAGAGACCTCGGTGTTACCGCGAGTGAGCAGGAGTGTAAGCCCTGTTCTCACGAGCGTTAAGAAGAATTTATTTTCGACACAGAGTACTGTGAGTGCGGATGATGGGAGTGCACGCCCGAATCATTTGTGCAACAGAAGTGCGAATGTTGGAAAGGTTGATTTACAGGCTAGTCAACTCGATCAAGCGAGTGGATCTAAGTCTGGTACGGATCGGATAGCATGGAGGAAAGACGAAAGCTTGCAAGCGTCTACCGTGCTCTCGTCTATCTTGACTAAGTCAGTTGAGAGGGAAAATGACGAGGTGGGTGCTGCTGTAGTTACTGACAGCCAGCCCGTTAGAATTCATCAAGAGGTGAACTCGGTGATTGATGAGATTCTAGGTAGTCGAGTGGAAATTAGCGCTAATCCACTTGACGAAGATAATCCCCAAGAGAAACGTTGGTGGATGCAAGTGAGGGTCGGTGAATTTCGATTCCGAGCTTTATATGATGGTGGTGCTTCGCGAGTGTGTATGGGCCCGATTGGTCTGCAGCTCGCGAGTGCACTGAATCGACAGGTGGTACTGAACCAAGGCCAGAATGCTAGGTTGGCCGATGGGAGAAGTACACCGATTACTGGATATGTCTGGTTACTTTTCGAGGTTGGAAACTTGAAGAAGGAAATCCGTGTTGCGATTGTCCCGGATCTTCCGACTGATTGTATCGTGGGGGTTAACTTTATGTTAACGTTCAAGGCCATCTTAGACCCCATGACCTCGAGAGTATATCTTGGAGATAGTAAGAACTACGTCAACGTTGAATTAGCAGCGGTGGAAGGCGGTTCATTGCAATTATCTTCAGTGGGTTTGGCTGATGTTGGAGATCGAGAGCGGGAGGTGCTTACAGCACTTCTTGACGAAATTATCGGCCAAGATACGGATGAGATTGGCTGCACTTCGTGGATTGAACATCGGATCGAAGTGACGTCGAACAAGCCAATTAAACAGCGATATTATCCGGTATCGAAAAAGTTAGAAGAAGAGATGTTCAAGCAAGTGAGAACGATGCTTGACGCTGGAATCATTGAACCGTGCGATAGCCCATTTTCGAGTCCTGTTGTGATGGTGCGTAAATCGAATGGCAAGTACAGATTTTGCGTGGATTTTCGCAAAGTAAATGCGATCACGAAGAATGACGCATATCCGTTGCCAATGATGAACATGATTTTGCGTAAGTTACAGCAGGCACGCTATATATCAACAATTGATTTGAGTAGTGCGTACCATCAGATACCTTTGAGTGAAGAGAGTAAGCAGTATACGGCATTCTCAGTCCCTGGTATGGGATTATTTCAGTTTAAACGTCTTCCTTTTGGTTTATCTGAGGCAGGAGCAACTTTTCAGAGGCTGATTGATATGATTATTTCTCCAGAATTGCAACCGCACGCGTTCGCGTATTTAGATGACATTATAATTGTGTCAAGTTCGTTTGAGGAACATGTTGGTATCCTCAGGCGCGTGCTAGAGCGAATTAAGAAGGCTGGTCTCACTGTTAATCGTGAGAAAAGCGTTTTCTGTCAAGAAGAAGCTAGATACTTAGGTGTCTTGGTGAACAGAAATGGTTTTCGACCAGACCCGGAGAAGATAGTGTCAATCGTCGATTTTCCGGTTCCGAAAAATCTGACGCAAGTGAAAAGATTTTACGGCATGGCGTCGTGGTATCGACAATTTTTGGATAATTTTGCGACGCTGGCCGAGCCGTTGACTAGATTGACGAAAGGAGATCCGAGAAAACCTTTCGTTTGGACTGAAGAGCAGCAGAAATGTTTTGAAGCCATTAAGACGATGCTGGCTTCGGCGCCGATATTGCATACACCAGATTTTAACCAACAATTCGTTATCCATACGGATGCGAGCGATACCGGGGTTGGTGTGGTTTTGACACAGGAGATCGATGGTCAAGAGAAGGTACTTGAGTTTGCAAGTAGAGTACTTTCCATCTGCAGAGCGTAACTATACCGTTACAGAACGCGAGTGTCTTGCGGTGATCTTTGCTATACGCAAGTTTAGACAGTATATTGAAGGTTATCAATTCAAAGTGATAACTGATCACAGCAGCCTTAGATGGTTATGTAATCTGCGCAACCCGACTGGTAGGTTGGCACGCTGGGCTCTTGAACTTCAGGGTCACAATATGTCATAGAGCATAGACAGGGGTAAAGATAATGTTGTGCCCGATGCTTTATCACGGATATATGAAGAGGCGGAAATATCTATTGCAATCGATTAGTCAGGATTTACAGTTTCGCGATCATTGGTATAATGATCGGTTAATAAGGTAAGGAAAACTCCGAAGAATTTTCCTAGTGGAAATTGTGGGCGGGGCGACTGTATAATATCGTCCAAATCCTGAACTAGTTTCAATTCTTGGTGAGGATGACGATGCATGGAAGCTCGTCATTCCAAGTGAAAAACGACATCAAGTTCTGCAAGAATGTCATGATCAGCCGACAGCTGGACATTTTGGCAGAGAAAAGACTTATAGTCGGGTGGTAGAGAAGTATTTTTGGCCACGACTATACAGAGACGTAGCGAAGTATGTACGTAGTTGTAAACTTTGCCAACAAAGTAAAGTTGAACAACGTGTTTTACCTGGTTTTATGGGAAAGAGAACCGTGCATAGACCATGGCAATGGGTGGCTGGGGATATTATGGGCCCCATGCCAAAGTCTGCGAAAGGACACGAATATGCACTTGTGTTTCAAGATCTCTTTACTCGTTGGATCGAGTGTATACCGCTACGTAAAGCTAATGGTAAGTCAATACTTACTGCTTTCAAAGAGAGAGTAGTGCTTCGATTCGGTGCGCCGGAGGTATTCCATTCAGATAATGGCACCGAATTCAAAAACAAGTTGATTGACGAGTACCTAGCTGCTCAAGGAATTAGACATTCTTTTTCGCCGCCATACCATCCGCAGGCGAATCCTGTGGAAAGAGTGAACAGGACGATTAAACGTGAAATTTCCACGTATGCGAACGGCAATCATCGTGCGTGGGATGAGCATCTTAGCGAGATAGCTTTTTCGTATAATACGGCTGTGCATGCGTCGACAGGCGAGACGCCTGCAATGTTGAATTTTGGCCGG
>JACCIB010001641.1:0-26329 GCA_018906965.1 Philotrypesis tridentata | reverse complement strand
CCCGGTGGTCTTGTCTTGTTTCAAGAGAAGAAGCTGGGTTTCGGCAGCGTGTGGAAGTAGTGTTCTGTAGCTGTTTACAAGTCCCAGGAATCTGCGGAGTTCCTCGATGTTCGAGGGCCTTGGGAACTCCTGGATTGCCTGTACCTTGGTTGGGCTGGGTTTGTAGCCTTTAGCAGATATCAGATGTCCGAGGAAGACTAGCTCTGATACGCCAAAGGTGCATTTGTCGAGGTTCGCTTGAAGCTCGAACTCGGCCAGACGTTGTAACACTATCTCCAGGTGTCGCCGGTGCTCCTCCTCTGAGGATGAGGCGATGAGTATGTCGTCTATGTATACGAAGACGAAGTCCAGGTCGCCTAGAGCGGAGTGAATATAGCGCTGGAACGTTTGAGCCGCGTTGCGAAAACCAAAAGTCATGACTAGGAATTCAAATAGCCCGAATGGAGTTATTACTGCTGTCTGGGTATGTCTTCTGGGGCAACCGGGATCTGGTGGTAGGCTTGGACGCAGATCCAGTGCTGAGAATACTGTTTTATCCTTGAGAAAAGCCATGCAGTCGTGTAGCCTTGGCACTGGGTAGCGATCCGGGATGGTCATCAAGTTCAGCTTCCTGAAGTCTCCGCACGGTCGCCATGTGCCGTCTTTTTTAGGTACCAAGTGCAGGGGGCTCGCCCATGGGCTGCTTGATGGTCGACAAATGCCGAGGCTGAGCCATTTGTTGAATTCCTTCTTGGCGGCTTTTAGTTTTGCTGGTATCAAAGGCCTCGCTCGTTGTGACACAGGGGGTCCTTGTGTCAGGATGTGATGTAGTACGCCGCGTTTTTTGACGTTGCGGAATTGATCAGGGCCGAATACCTGTGGATGCTTGTTGATTATCTCTTGGTATTTGTGGCCTGGTTGTAGTAGTGATATCTGGAATACTTCCGCTTCCCTCATGAAGCCTGCGGCTTCCGCCTTGCTTGCGCCGTCTACCAGCTTCCCGAGTTTTAAGTCCGGGAGTAGATGGTAAGCGGTTAATAGGTCAGCGCCTATGATGGGGTGAGGAATGTCAGCGATTGTGAAGTTCTACGATATCTTATACGGTAGCCCGACGTCCAGTGTTCGTCGTGTGGTGCCGTATGTGTTAATGGCGGTGCCGTTGACTGCGAAAAGCTTGAGCTTTGACGGTGTCGGCTTGCTGCTTTCCGTTGGGGGAAGCATAGACAGATCTGCGCCGGTGTCGATCAGGAACGTCAGCTTGGAGATCTCGTCTTTTACGTGAAGGCGTAAGGGTGCTCTGGACCTGCTGTCAGCCTCCTCGACAGCTGGGGCATTTAGTTTTCCTGTTGCTTGACTGCTTCTTTGGGCCTCGCAGTGTAAGAGTCTTCGGGTGTGCGTACCCAGTCGCACGGCAGGATGCAATTTCTTGCGTCTGAGCCGAAGCGGCGATGGTAGTAGCATCTGGTGTGTTGGCTGTTGCCTTGGCGTTGGCCCGGTGTTGATGGGCGGTTTTTGGCCTGTGGCTTCGTTGGATGGTCTTTTGGGCCGTTGCTGTGCGGCCTGCCGTTTTGCCTGTTGTTGCGTGAGTTGGAGCGTTCCCTGCTCCGGCTGTGCCGGAGAAAGCTGGACTGAGCTTTTTCGATTGCTGCTAATCGAGCCTCGAGTGACGCGTCGACCTGTGGTGGTGGCGGCTGTGGACTCGTGAGCTGTGCGATGAATCCGCCCTGTTGTTGTTGCAAGAGAGCGTGTGCTTCGTCTGCTCTGGTGGTGAGCTCGTTTTCATCTTTGATGTTCGTCAGTGACCAGGCAATGGCGCTGGGCAGTCTGGCTCTCCAGAGCCTGATAGTGGCCTCTCTGGTAATCATACCTTTCGCTAAACTCATGAGTTCCGCCAGGAACTCTGATGGGCGTTTGTTGCCTAGTGTGGCTCCGCCACACAACCTCTCTATTTGTTGACGAGCCGTGACTGCATATTTGTCAATGAGTATCTTCTTGAGTTGTTCGTGCTTGCGTCCAGGCTCTAGCGTCGTCAAGTTGTAATGGATGTCTTTGTGTGTGTCTGCGGGTAAATACCTGCAGACGAAGTTGTACTTCTCCTCGTCGTTGGTGACGCCAATGGCCCTGAATGCATCCTCCAGCTGTGAGTACCAGCCCTCTGGATCGTATTTGTAGAATTGCCAGAATGTGAGGTTTTTCGTCTGTTTGAAGTTTTGTGCTGCATTATTGTATTGATAAACTGATGGTGGGACGGCGCTGTAGACGCCAGATTGCACTGGTTGAGGCTGATGGTTGACTGTAAATGGAGCTGGTACGTTGGAGTTTGCTGCTGGTTGCTGGTTGGTAGCTTGGTGTTGTTGGGCTGGGGCTGGGCCGTAGTCGCTGGTTGTAGGCGAAGGCAGGACCGTGCTCGAGGCGCGCTGCAGCGCTACTGTTAGCTGCTCGGTGATGAGCTGCAGATGTTGTTGGAGTTGTTGCATCTGAGTCTGCTGCTGCTCGAGAAGGCGGTTGTGTAGGTCTGCCTGCTGGACGGTGTATTGATGTAGGGCTGCGTGATCAGCCTGCAGCCTTTCTACCATTGGCTGGTGCACCGGATATTCCTGAGCTTGGAAAGCGGGCAGGAGATTCCGTGCTGTGGCGTTGACGTGAGTATGCGCTATCGGGCGCGAGAGTAGACTTGAACTTGCAGTGGTGACTAACGTCGTCGACGCGCCGTGGCGTGTGTGAGTTGCTACAGTTGTGAGTAGCTGTGGCTGCCGAGGCGGTTCACCCTGTGCTTGGGCCGGTGGAGCATTTGAGGTTGTTGTAGCGGTCACAGTGATGGGGGTTGCTGACTGGAGCATGGGCTCGTTGGCGAGGTCGAATTCTTCTTGACCCGTCTCGTTGCTGTGTGTTGCTGCAGGGGACTGTGTCCGTCTGCGCGGCGTGCTGGGTGTGGCATCAGGAGTCCTGGTGAGCGTCATCTCGCCCGTGGGAGGTGGGGTGGGTTGTGGAGGAAAAGATGTGAGGTGTTGGCTTTGTTGTTTTGGGATCTGTCTTCCCGATCTAAGCGACAGGCTCGCGTCCGCGTCGTTCATGTGTGTTCGCGACCGTGTGGCCGAGTCCGCGCCGTGCGGTCCCGATCAGCTGCGCTGGGCTGCGCCTCCGGGAGGGGACTGCTGTCCAGGGGACGGTGTCCCTGGCGTCAGCTGTCTCCGAGGGTGCGCGCGTTGTTGAAGGGCGTTCGTGCTCAGCAGTGCTGGGCTGCGCCTCCGGGAGGGGACTACTGTCCAGGGGACGGCGTCCCTGGCACTAGCTGAGTCCGAAAGATCGCGATGGGTCGCGGGCCGGTTACGACGTGACTGTGGCGTGAGTGTGTGTCGTGGCTCTGAAAAGGGAAAAATAATGAATGGAAGCGAAAAGAGTGTCGTAAGATTTACCTTTTGCTGTGTGTCGCCTTGCAGAGGGTTAGACCCGTTCTCAATTGCACTGGGCTTCACCTCCGGGAGGGGACTACTGTCCTAGGGGACGGTGCCCCTGGTGCAAAGTGAGTCGAGGTTGTTGCCCTGAGTAGTGCGACACTGGATGCCGTGACTGACGAGCTCTCGGCCTACACCTCCGGGAGGGGACGACTGTCCTAGGGGACGGTGTCGGTGCGCAAGAGTGCGTGAGTCGAATGGCTGCAGCAGGTAACGTACGACGTTATGACGTTGGTCGGCGATCGTGGAGTTCCGGCGGAACGTACGGTGCTGTGGATACACGAAAAAAAATTAGTGTTTGTTTAATTTTATGTATGCGGCGGTTAGTTATTAGTTATTTATTTTGCAGTGAGAATCTTCAGTGATGACTGGTGTGACCAAGTGTCACTGCAGGAGACACCTCGTCTCCTCTCGCCGAGCTGTGCTAGTGGGTGAGGGGAGAGGGAGGTTGGTTGTTTTTTTTTGTGTTAACAAAGAGTCGTAGAAAATTGTATTTGACAATAAATTCGTGACGATTAATAATTATGATTATAAGCCTAACTAATACTGAATCGCTCGGATTTATTTAGTAGGTGTTAAATTATTTGTAATAAATTGCTCCTTAAAAACAAGACCGGTGTTTCGAATTTCGCGTGATTGTGCTAAATGTTAATTGTGAAAAAAAAAATTTTAAAATATTGTGCACTTATTTTAAAATTATTAAAAAACGTTTAGAAAATTGTTTTAAAATTCGAAAAACTGATGTACTGCTTTCGGAGTTACGCTGTGCGAGAACGCAAATTTGTGTACAAAAGGTTTCAGCTGCGATGCTGACAGTGTTAGCACTCGCAATTTTGTAAAGTATCGCTCGCTGAAGTAGAGTGACTAGTTACGCGATTTGAATTTCGCGCGCTTGGGGTCGAGCGCTCGCCACGTTGGTAGCGCTTGCCTGCTCTCTACCGCCGCGTCGCCTGCCGTCCGCTCTGTCGGTAATATAGTCAGCTTTCTGAGCGAGAGGGGGAGAGCGGTGAATCAGCGCTCTTGCTCTCTCCGTCCGCTTGCACGCGTGCAGCTAGGGGGGAGTTGTTTACTTCACGTGTAGCCGTCTGCTCTTGATTGTTTCGCTTCGGTTATTGAGACGGGGACGGTCTTAATTGTTATTGAACTTCCGGGGAAAAGCAATTAAGTAAATGTGCTTCGTTAAGAGGGTACAGGCTATTAAGGTAATAGCTGTACGAACCGAGGGGCAATAACAATTAAATCTTTCCGTTGAATATCGTGACGATTTTGCCCAGATGGGGCTTATATTGTAGTAAATGTACAAGCGAAAATTTTTCCCGGCGTAAAATTTTATTACGGTCGCTTCCGACGGCTGTCGAAGGCGGCTCGGCGATGTGCTGGGGAAAGTTTTCGTGCAAGAGAATTTATGGTTGAGCTGTATGTACGAGTGGGAAGAAAAAAATTTTTCCGACGAAAAAAAAAAAATTTTATTGCGGTCGCTTCTAACGGCTGTCGGAGGCGGCGCGGCGCTGCGCTGGGGAAAATCTTTCGTGCGAAAATTTACGATCTCCGCTCGTACTTAATAACACTTATGTTTAGAGACTTTTTCGGCGCGGGGAATTTACGTGTGTTCCCTTGCGGGCGAAACAATGAAGCGGCTGTACGTGTTGTTTTTTTTTTTTTGAATTTATGGCTATTGTAGCTGCGCGGCCTTTTACCTCTGTGCTCGAGTGCGTCTCGGATTACGCGTGTGTCTACAAAATGCGCGCGCGCGGCGATACGCGTGGGACTCTGTGAGTCTGCGCTTGCTTAGACGCGGCCTTTGTGTATGAAAAAGAGAAAAAAAAATATCACGCGCGGACACAGAGGTTAAAAAGAGAAAATCTTGTAAACGCTTGTGACGCTGCGGTTACGTTAGATTTTTTACCTTAGAGCTATTCTTCGCGTTCTGAACGGCTGGCTGCTGATGGAATCGGCGTCTCGGTTGTGCTGTTGATGCTGCTGTGCTGACTGTGTACGGCTGTGCGGCGATGTTGTTGTTGTAGGTGACGAGGATGATGCTGTTGCTGTGTTGCCGCTCTCCTCTGCTGTGTTCGTCTCGACGCTGTGGCCGCTCTGCTGCTGTGCTGCTATGGGCTGCTGCGTCGGTGGTTGTACGTGTGTGCGCCGGCGTGCCTGCACGCACCACGTTCTTTTTTTTTTTGATTCGACTCGTCGGCGTGCCTGCACGAGTCCTCCTCTCTCGACGCGGTGTGTGAACGTCGGTTGTTTGCGTGTGCGCCGGCGTGCCTGCACGCAACACGTTGTCGCTATCTCGCCGGCGTGCCTGCACGAGATAGTTACGACGAGGGAGCGAGGAGTCTTCGCCTCGTCGGAGTCCTGCGTGTAGATGTGCAGGGCCGAGAGCCTTCGTGGCGAGAGCGCTGTAGTTTTTACGACACTTACACTTGCATTTTGTTGCACTGGCGTTGTTTGGCGAAGATCGCTTGCTGTTGCGCGCGTGAAATTTTTCAAGATGGCGCCTGCCGCCTGTTGCTCCTACCTGCGTATGCGGTTCGCTTCGTAGGAGGCTTGGGCCTTGGTTCCTCGGCGAGACGTCCTGGTCACCAGTGAAGGGGGGCAGGGATGCGTAGGACAGCTGGGGCATCCGGGGTGTAAAGCCGTAGGTTCAGGTTTGTACGTAGTGCCTTTCCTCTGCTTCTCTCTACTGCCAGTGTGCTCAGTGGTGCTTAGCGCTCGGGCTCTCAGCGTGGACTGACGCGCAGTTAAATCCCTTTAACTGGAGAATATTTTTTTATATTTATGCATAAACTTATAATACTTTTTAATGTCCACCCAGAATCCTTTTCTTGAAATTCTTCTAGTTGTGCAAGAATTGGATCTTTGATATGTTCTCTAAACCATTCTTTTATGATTGTTGATGTATAAATTGCAGAACTTTCACTAGTGAAATATTTTATATCTACAGTTTCTTCTCCATTTTTTTGCATAGAAAATTCTGAAATGAAATCAGAATTTACTTTTATAGTGTTATAATCATGTAAGCTTTCTTGCACTTTTTCTTTAAAAATCTTTTCGGCATCATTCATAAAACTTAGAATATCTACATGACTTATATTGACTACTACGCCAGTTCTTATTCGATTTTGGAAAGCCGACTGAACATCACGCCATTCAACTCGTGCTTTAGTTTCTTGTAGAGCACCTCCACGCTGAAGATGATGTTCGAATTCAACTTGAATCTGTGATAGATGTGCCATACAAGTTTGACATTTCTGTTTTTCTCCACGTGTGAGGTTTGATTCATGAATTTTTTCGTTTAATTCCTTTATAGTTGAATTGCATACATCTAACAAATAGTGAATGTCTGAATTGTTCAATTCATGAATACTTTCTAATGTTTCTCGAAGCACTTGTATACTACGTTCCATCTGCTCCATTGTAGACATATTTAGTATTACAATCTGAATGCTACTGTGGAAAACGAACTGACAAGTGCACGAAATCTTCACGCTTTTATAGACATAAGTCTGTAAGGAGGAGGGGGAAAAATGATAGTAGTGAAATTTTTTCTTGTAGATGGGATGCATTTTCCTTTTTTTTTGAACCAATCAAATTTGAAAAGAGATTTTTCTCAGAGAAGGGATGAAAAGTGGGAGAGAATTATCTTTTACAACAACCAATCAAAGAGCAAGAGGTTGAGTTTTATGCCTTAAAATTAGGATGCTAGACCTTACGTTTTCATTCTCGAGTTTGCTTCTGTCGTGTGACGAACTCAAGAATTGAAATATGGCTAGAACGCGTGACTATGATATAATGTTTAGAAATATTTTATTATGATGTCCGGAGGAGAATGTTTATATCTGTGATATTCAAGGATTTCAAAGAATAGCATCCGACACTTTTGTTTTAAAGGAAGTCAGTTTTCTTAATTTGAAAAAAACTGCTCTTCCAACTGTCTATCACTTTAAACCACCAACGAGATGGGAAGAACTTACTGAAGAAGAAAAATGCACAGCTATATGGCTAGAAAGGTATCACCACGGATTAGCGTGGGATAGCGGAGATATTCCTTATGATCATGTACAAAAAATTTTTGAAATTTGCTCACAAGGAGTTGAAAAACTTTACGTAAAGGGGGAGCAGAAAAAGCAATGGATACAAAAATGTTTACCAAATGTGTGAGTACTTAAACTTTATACGTTTATGATACTCTTCTGATGCTTTTACGATACTTTATGATACTTACGTGATACTATTGTGATACTTACGTGATACTATTTTGATACTTACGTGATACTATTCTGATACTTACCTGATACTATTATGATACTTATGTGATACTTTTTATACTTTCAGATCCATTTCCAATATAGAAATTTATGGATGTCAATCACTTAAGAAAATATGTGATTATCAATCTGGATGTGTCAATCACATTCTTTGCAAGAGAAGACGACCTGTATGCGTCATTTCCAATGTAGTTTCAATAAGACAATGGTTATTAAACTATTTAAACAATGTATTTGATAAAGATGAAGTTGACTATAAATTTGAAATTAATAAAGAAACATAAAATTTTATTTATTGTCTTTTTTACTTATTACCAATACAGCGCGTATAATTGTTTAAAAAAAATCGTAAAGTTGTAAGGAAAGGGATGTATAAAATATTATTATTTTACATAAAAAATTATTTTATAATTATATTTTTCATAAAAATATTTATTATTATTTCATAAAATTATTTGTTATTATTATTTATATTTTTATTCTCTTAAATACCTTTTCTCTACATCAATTGGATCTACCATATATTCTACATCTAAAACAACTGGCAAACTACGTTTTAGTTGCTGTTGATTTTGATGTTGTTGTTGTTGTGATTGATGTTGCTGATGATTTTGATGTTGTTGCTGATGTGGTTACTGATGCTGATGATTTTGATGTTGTTGCTGTTGTGATTGATGGTGATTTTGTTGCTGCTGTTGGTGATGCTGCTCGAAACGTGGAATTTTTTTCAGCGACATGATGGTTTGTCGCTTGTCAGCTGAAAAAAATTTTAAATATTTAATATTTTAATTTTAACTTATGTTATAAATATATATATTTTAATAAAAAAACTTACTATTTTCTTTAGTCTCGCTAGTCATTTTTTCGCTCTTACATAATGAGACGGACTCTGTGCAATTTGATGATGCAGCAACAGTAGATGATTTCGAGTGAATCTTTGTTAAACTGCTAGATGCCACAGCACCAGCAGTTAAACTAGATTCACTCTTTGTGTGCGAACCTTCAGCAGTTGTAGTATCATCTGCTTTTTTTGTATCTGCATCTAAAAACAAAAAAATATAGTAATTTTTTAAAAAACAGTGGAAAAAATTTTTTAAGTTAATAATAGAATGAAGTACATACCATTTTTCCTTTTACTCTTACTGCTGCTGCTACTATCACTGCTGCTATCGCTGCTGCTGCTACTGCTGCTGCTGCTGCTGCTGCTGCTCGAACTTGACGAAGAAAATAATTTTCTTCGCCAATTAATTTTTTTATCTGAATAAAAAAAATAGATAAAAATTAATAATTGAAAAAAATTAATAAGCGAATGAGAGAAAATACACAATGCGTGAGAGAGAGAGAGAGAGAGAGACAGAGTTACAGAGAGAGGGAGAGAGAGACAGTCACAGAGAGAGAAAGAGAGAGTGACAGAGAGAGGGAGAGAGAGGGAGAGTTACAGAGAGAAAGAGAGAGTGACAGAGAGAGGGAGAGAGAGACAGAGTCACAGAGAGAGAAAGAGAGAGTAACAGAGAGAGGGAGAGAGAGGGAGAGTTACAGAGAGAAAGAGAGAGTGACAGAGAGAGGGAGAGAGAGACAGAGTCACACAGAGAAAGAGAGAGTGACAGAGAGGGAGAGAGAGACAGAGTCACAGAGAGAAAGAGAGAGTGACAGAGAGAGAAAGAGAGAGTGACAGAGAGAGAGGGAGAGAGAGACAGAGAGGCAGAGAGAGAGAGAGAGACAGAGAGAGACAGAGAGAGAGAAAGAGAGAGAGGCAGAGAGAGACAGAGAGACAGAGAGAGAGAAAGAGAGAGAAAGAGATACGACTTACCAGAAACTTTTGGGGAACTGCTGCTGCTGCTGCCGTGATACAATTTTCTTAAGGCATCTGTCCTATCGGATTGAATCCGCTTCAATGTAGATGGTCTCACTCTGGTCTGACTCCTGTGCGTCTTGAATGCTTTTTCAAGCTGCTCCATGCAGTCCAATGATGGCTTTGGTGGCACTATAAAAATGATTATAAACATACAAATGATGACATACAAAAATTTTTAGTTTAATATTTTATCAAAAATACTCACATCTATCCCCAATTTCCATCACAGTTGCAATAATATTCGCCATCTTTAGAATGGTATCCCCATGTTTGAGGATCCACTCTATCCTTTCCAAAGCCTGCTGCACTTTGCTACCTCGTCCGTTGAGGACCATTTCTTTCTCGGAAAAACTCCAGCAAACTGATTGAGCATTGCTTGAGCCGCCCTTTTTATTTTAGAGAACTGAATTACCCTTTCCACTAGCTCTCAAAGAAAAAACCTGTCTCGGAAATAGAGAACATCCTCTGATTGGAGAATACCTACACTGCCGAAAATCTCTAACTCGTTAGGCCTGAAGGAGATGGAAAATGTTTATTTACATACGAAGCGCACACTTATTTTTTCTCACCCAAAAACCTACTGCGCTCACCTATTTTTTTTCTTCTTAAGGTAAAGCCTGCATTGACTCTATTTCGCTTGGCTTTTTCTTCATCCGATCACTCAATGCAATGGTTAAATAAGTATGGAAGCTTACTGCTGTGTATATTTACATACGAAGCGCACACTTACTTTCTCTCACCCAAAATTCAGAGGCGAGTTTATAGTAACGGAATCACCTTATACTACCGAAGATTCCTAGCTCGTTAGGCCTGAAGGAGATGGAAAATGTATATTTACATACGAAGCGCACACTTATTTTTTCTCAGCCAAAATTTTGAGGCGAGCTTATAGTGACGAAACCACCTTGCTGCGCTCGTATACATTTTTTCATAATATTAACCTACTGCGCTCACCTATTTTTTTCTTCTTACAGGTAAAGCCTACAATGACTCTATCTCGCTTGACTTTCTTTTTCATCCGATCGCTCAATGCATCGGTTACCAAAGATGTATGACAGCTTACTGCTGTGTATAGAAGCGCACATTTACTTTCTCTCACCCAAAATTTTGAGGCGAGTTTATAATAACGGAATCATCTTGCTGCGCTCGTATACATTTTTTCTTAGTAATAACCTACTGCGCTCACCTATTTTTTCTTCTTACAGGTAAAGCCTGCAAAGAAAGTCCTCTTACCAACGAGTTCTGGCTTTGAGAGGGGGGGTCCAGAGAGAGGGGTCATCATAATAAAAAACAATAAAAAAAGAAAAAGTAGAAAATGCTATAGGTATACTGGAACAAAATAGTGGGGGAGAAAATTCCCTCACCAACGGCTACTGGCTTTGAGAGGGGCCCAGAGAGAGAGAGGGGCCAGCATATGTTAGAACCCGTGCAGATACTAGAACAACGGAGGCAGAGTGGAGGGGATCCGTTGTTCCAGTATCCGCCTGTTCTAGTATGCCTACTGTTTTAGTAGCCGCCTGTTCTAGTATGCCTATAGCTATACTACTCATTTGCACACATATAAACTGTATACATACAATAGTATATGTAGAGCTGACGTCACACGATGACGTACTTCCGCGGAGAACATTTTCTCCGGGAGAAGAATTTTCGTATAAGAGAATTCGTGATACCGAACATTCACTTCGCAATAACTTTTGATAGAAGCAATTTCATAAAATATGACCCCGATGTCATTTTGTTAGTTTTGTCGCAAGCTTTCATCTGGGTGCTCATATGCAACAAACAATGTTGTTAATGCGAAGATAACTGTATGTCGAGTTTTCAACAGGGCTAATTTAAAGTATATATAGGGTCTGGCTTGCGCCCGACTGCGGCGTACGTACTGACGTTAGTCCGGGAGTCCTAGGATTTTACCAGGAAGTTCGTGCAAGAGTTTATTTTATCGCTGAAATATGTTTGAAAATAGCCCTAAAGTCTCGACTTCGGACCCGATCGGGAACATTGTTATTATTGCAAAGTAAGTTACCAAAATGCATTTTTTTCAATTTTTCTTGATTAACTTTTTTGTTACTCAATTTACGCAAAAACAGATAGAGGCAAAAGTTGGTCAACATTGAATTTTCTATAAGATACATATATTCCGAAATGCAAAATTAATGTTTTTCCCGGCTAAATTGTTAAATAAAAAATTTTTTTTTCAATTTTCACATTGCCATGGTTTTTGTAAAATATGATCTTTATTTATCGGATTAGCCCTCAAATATGACTTTTAGTACAGACAACGTAAACATTGAAGCCCGATCACGATATCTTAAAATGGCGGCTTGTTGCAAAATTATTTAGCCGAAAAGTTCAAATTGATGTCCAATTCGATCCAGGAACGATAATTTAATCAAACTATGGTTAGTCGACAGTTTACGACTTAATTAACAAACGGTAAAAATTAATTTTTTTAATATTAATATTTAGCAACATTTCTAATAAAAAATTTTTTTTATTTCGGTCAATTTTTGAGTTAGAGAATCGCGGAAAAACGCATCTTGAAGTACATAAAAAACCATGAATTTTCATATAAATTTTGTTAAGATCGGACCAATAGGAGCCGAGATACAAAAATTTTTTCAACCGACGATTACGCCGAAACTACTTGATATTTCTAGTTGAAATTTGGCACAGAGCTTGCTGAAATCATACTCTAAATGATTACATTTTACCCGATAGCTCTACATGCTTTAGTTTGTCTAAAACGTCCGACGATAAATGCGAATTCAGCGCGCGCGGCCGCGCGGCTGCTCCGGCCGAACGGCGCGGTGGTCGGGGGAGCGCCGCTCGGCACTTAGATGCAAATTTATTTTTACGGCAACCAAAGGTCCTACGGTAATGCTTTTTTTTTAATTTACGTGTTTTTTTCTCAGCTTTTACGTCATGTAAACGAAATTATCGTAGGTGCAATACAAACACCTGAAATTTACAATTTTTCCCCAAAAAAATCTTTTTTTGCTGTACGCGCTATCCTTATATACATATATCGCGCTATTAAATATATTTATGATTACGGACATATTTATTTATTCAATATTGCAAGGCTCAGTACAAGGATAGTTTTTGCTTGTAATATCGGTATTACACTACATTCAGCGATTAATCTCGATAAACTCTATTTCTTTCAATTTGAAGTTATCGCTTCGAGTTTTATGATTTAATCTATATATATATGGGTGGTCCTCTGACAAATCGAGCGGTCGATTTTTTGAACCTATCGAAAAAAATTTTTAAAATGTTCGTAAGAGACACATGAGTATCCCTGAATTTTTTCAGATTTTTTGCATCAAGTATCTTCGAGTTACAGAGGGTCAAAGTTGATGAAATCACGTTTTTTTGCTTTTTCTGGCTACTTTCATTAATTTTTAGATCCTCAGGGAAGCATTTTTCACTATAGAGATGTATAACATTTTTTTCTGCAAATTTTCTAAACTATTCAAAAAAAATATTTTTGATGTCGTATATATATGTTTTAAGAAAGTTATAAGTCATTTAAGTCTTAAAATCAAGTTTTAGGAAAGTTCGATCATCCGGATCATAACCAAGAAATTCATGAAGATACCGTATTTCAATTCAAAAAAGTCTGCGAAAGACCCAGAATGTCAGAGGCCTTGGTTTCTCTGTAAAAAATCATTATATCCATTCATATATGACAAAAATTTAGTTTTATTGCTATATCGAAGCATTTCACTAACCTTATCATTTTTTTAATGACTGAAATTATTATAAAAAAATTTACGTAATTGATAAAATTGGTTAAATTCTTCTATATAGCAATAAAACTAAATTTTTTTCATACATGAACGGATATAATGATTTTTTACAGAGAAACCAGGGCCTCTGACATTCTGGGTCTTTCGGAGACTTTTTTGAATTGAAATAAGGTATCTTTTTTGGTTATGATCCGGATGATCGAACTTTCCTAAAATTTGATTTTAAGACTTAAATGACTTATAACTTTCTTAAAACATATATATACGACATCAAAAATATTTTTTTTGAATAGTTTAGAAAATTTGCAGAAAAAAATGTTATATATCTCTATAGTGAAAAATGCTTCCCTGAGGATCTACAAATTAATGAAAGTAGCCAGAAAAAGCAAAAAAACGTGATTTCATCAACTTTGACCCTCTGTAACTCGAAGATACTTGATGCAAAAAATCTGAAAAAATTCAGGGATACTCATGTGTCTCTTAGGAACATTTTAAAAATTTTTTTCGATAGGGTCAAAAAATCGACCGCTCGATTTGTCAGAGAACCACCCACTTCTTATAACACATTCAAAATAAAAAAAAATCTACGATTTCATAAAAATTAGCTATTACAGTACGTAATGATTTAGTAAACAATTTGTGCTTTTTTTGTTTAAATAAAATTGCATTTTCAAAAAGAATTTGTGAACACATTGAATGTTACATTTTCTACAAAAACGCAATTGTTTTGAATAATCAAAAGCGCTATAAGACAAAAAATGAACAATACGCAATTTTGAAAAATCGTATTTTTTTGATATTTTGCCTATAACTTTGTAACAGAATTTTCGGGCAAAAAGGACTAAGACAGCTCATTCTACAGTAAATTTGCTTTAAAAAAATCAAATAAAAAAAATTTTGATTTTTTTTTAATTTTAACTCAGGCATAACACCTTAAACTTTCAAAGCGTGTAAAGCGAAAGAGCTGAGGAATATAAGTACAGTATTTCTTGTAATAACGAAGTATTGTTTAAGTAAGTGTACATATAACTGTGATCAGTAGTAGTAGGGGCCTGTTCTACCCCGCCGCCTGTGACGTCACGCCAGACGCCAGCAGGCAAAGGGGCCCAGCAGGGGGGCCAGACAAAGGGGGCGTGGCCACTAGCCACTAGCCACCCGCCACCCGCCACCCGCGGCCCCAAAGGGGCTTATCAGCGGTGATAAGCGCTGGTTCCGCGAACCTAAAGGGTTGAGCAGCGGTGACTAGCGCTGACTCCGCGGACCCGCCGCCGCCGCCGCCCGGGTGGGAGGGGGTGAGCTAGTATACAGAGAGTATACAGAGAGTATGCAGATAGAGTATACGCGGTAGAGAGAGAGAGAGAGAGAGTGGGAGAGAGAGTATGCAGAGAGTATGCAGAGAGTATACAGAGAGTATATGCAGAGAGTATACAGAGAGTATATGCAGAGAGTAGGCAGAGAGATCCAAAGGGTCCCGAGAGAGAGAGAGAGAGAGAGAGAGAGAGAGAGAGAGAGCGAGAGAGAGAGAGAGAGAGAGAGTGGGGGTGTCTGGAAGAGAAAATCGAGCCGGGGACTTGTTTCACCCGAGACACAGAGGCTATATCTATATATAGTGTCTGGAAGAGAAAATCGAGCCGGGGGTCTGTTTTACCCGAGACACAGAGGCTATATCTATATATAGTGTCTGGAAGAGAAAATCGAGCCGGGGGTCTGTTTTACCCGAGACACAGAGGCTATATCTATATATAGTGTCTGGAAGAGAAAATCGAGCCGGGGGTCTGTTTTACCCGGGCCACAGAGACTATATCTATATATAGTGTCTGGAAGAGAAAATCGAGCCGGGGGCCTGTTTTACCCGACGCATGCGCTCTGCAGCGGCACGTGCCAAGAGAGAGAGAGAGAGAGTAGACACAGAGATCCAAAGGTCCCGAGAGAGAGAGAGTGGGGGTGTCTGGAAGAGAAAATCGAGCCGGGGACTTGTTTCACCCGAGACACAGAGGCTATATCTATATATAGTGTCTGGAAGAGAAAATCGAGCCGGGGACTTGTTTCACCCGAGACACAGAGGCTATATCTATATATAGTGTCTGGAAGAGAAAATCGAGCCGGGGGTCTGTTTTACCCGAGACACAGAGGCTATATCTATATATAGTGTCTGGAAGAGAAAATCGAGCCGGGGGTCTGTTTTACCCGACGCATGCGCTCTGCAGCGGCACGTGCCAAGAGAGAGAGAGAGAGAGAGAGAGAGAGTAGGCACAGAGATCCAAAGGTCCCGAGAGAGAGAGAGTGGGGGTGTCTGGAAGAGAAAATCGAGCCGGGGACTTGTTTTACCTGAGACACAGAGGCTATATCTATATATAGTGTCTGGAAGAGAAAATCGAGCCGGGGGTCTGTTTTACCCGAGACAGAGACTATATCTATATATAGTGTCTGGAAGAGAAAATCGAGCCGGGGGCCTGTTTTACCCGACGCATGCGCTCTGCAGCGGCACGTGCCAAGAGAGAGAGAGAGAGAGAGTAGGCACAGAGATCCAAATGTCCCGAGAGAGAGAGAGTGGGGGTGTCTGGAAGAGAAAATCGAGCCGGGGACTTGTTTTACCCGAGACACAGAGACTATATCTATATATAGTGTCTGGAAGAGAAAATCGAGCCGGGGCTCTGTTTTACCCGAGACACAGAGACTATATCTATATATAGTGTCTGGAAGAGAAAATCGAGCCGGGGGCCTGTTTTACCCGACGCATGCGCTCTGCAGCGGTACGTGCCAAGAGAGAGAGAGAGAGAGAGAGAGAGAGAGAGAGAGAGAGTAGGCACAGAGATCCAAAGGTCCCGAGAGAGAGAGAGAGAGAGAGTGGGGGTGTCTGGAAGAGAAAATCAAACCGGGGGCATGTTTTACCCGAGAGACATGCGAAAGCAAAAAAGGCACAGCAGGATCAAAGGGAACAATAGATGTTTATTAGAACCTTCTTATACGGTTCGGTTGTCTACAATAGCGCGGCTTTTTCGAGGGGTACAATGGACACAACAGCCTTTTCGAATTCGACGACGACGAGGTGTCGGCAAGTCCGCTGCCGCTCGTGCACTGTTTCGAAAAATGAATAACTTATTATACCTCTCGAGATTCGACACGCTCGCAACTGTGGTGTTGTAGGTACACGTCGAGCGGTAAAAAACGCCCCTTGGTTAAAGACAAAGCACGCGAAATCGAAAAAAGGCGCAGAAGTATCAAAGCGGACGATAGATGTCTATGAGTATTTTCTTGAATGCGTCTGATTTTTCGAGCTCGACGGGGCGTCGGCAAGTCCGCCACCGCTCGTGCACTGCTTCGGAAAATGAGCAGTTTATGGCCTTGTTTCTCTAATTCTCGAAATCCGACACCCTCGCAACTACGGACTTGCAGGTACCTGTCGAGCGGTAAAAAACGACCCCTTGGTTAAAGACAAAGGACACATGCTAGACTACAGAAATAAAATACGGTATACATTTTCGAGAGAGATAAATTTCGTTTTTATTCAAACAAGTTTTACATTTTTATTATTTTTGGCAGAATTTAAGAAGACAATTTTGTACAATTTTTATATACATGGTAGTTAATTCAAGATATAAAACATCATAATAATAATTTAAAAAATGAGAATCTTTCGACGCATCAAAATAGTGTAAAACAGGTTCGTGAATATCTCGTGAGTTTTTTTTCATTATTGTTCTAATAATAATATCACTATTGTTCGCAAAGACATCTGCTTTTTTTACAAAAAATGAAAGTTCCTTTGAAATAAACTCTTTACACTTGTTGGCCAATGCTACGATGCGTTCCAATCGACGGTAGCGTTCGTCCACGCACACAACAGCTCCCTTTAGGCCTTGGAAAGTAATTTTTTGTAGTACAACAGCCGGTGAAAAATTTTTCTTGTTTTTATCCTCTAAATCGATGTTGCTTTTTGTAAAGTAAATTGACTTTACGCTGTATGACGTAGTGAAGCGTAGTAATGTGTCATCGTCCAATGCAATATCTGCGGGGAAGTCGGTGGAATCTGAGTCGAAATACTGCGTTATTATTTCTAGATTATTTATCAACACTGTCCATGCCGACGAGGTTAAGGTTTGGCCATATGAATTTTGATTGTTGATAAGTTGAATGGTCGGAGTAAAAACATCCGTCTCTTCGTTGTAGAGTAAGCCAACACAAATTTTGTTCGTAGCCGAACTGTTTAACGAATACACGGTCCGCAGCACACACATTGGCACTGACTTATGCTCTTTCGACGCCTCCGTCATGATCAGCTTTGTTTTTTCGTTGTCTTTGGGAAAATCGCCGTCCTTTCTTTCAGTAGCATTGCCTGAGCCATGACTTCGGGAAAAACGCTGCACGAGCACAATATATTACTAGATGTCGTCCCTTGGAGAGCTATCTGAACACTGGGGGCTGCAGGCCCATTTATAAGATACATATAGCGTGCATCGGTTTTCTAAAAAAGCATATGGCGCACGCCCTCTTTTATACACGTGTGAAGATCGAGATGACCGCCTGTGGCGTGTATCTATGAAAATCTTTTCTCTAAAAGTTTCTAGAGAAACGAGGCGGCCAATTTATGCAGTGTCGTTTTTCTAGCTTGCCCTCCTCCTCCTCCGCAAAAAAGTTTTCTCAAACTATGCACATGTAAGTGTCGAGCCCCCTAACGTAGAATCTGCATCAGGCCGCTGTTCTCGCGTAATAAAAGCTTCGAACGACCACGTCGGGATGTTTAGTCTTTTTCGAAAACGCAGCGGAGAGAGTTCTCAGCGTTTTTCTGTGCAACGTCTCGCTCGAAAAGAAAATTTTTTCCTCTACAACTAAGTGAAAAAGTGATTGTGTAAAATGGAGGCCAACCAAAATTACTCCCAAGAATTGCGAGACTTGATTTCCTCGTACCGGGACGTGGTTTTCGCGTGTGCTTCGATGTCATGTCTGCTACAACTAAGACTGCGTGGCCGGTTTCACGCTGCGTGGTGGAGTAGAGTGGCGACGCTCTCTGATTCGGATCTTATATTCGAATTTTTTTTCACACTATCTTTCCTCGATTTGAAAGATATTTGCGCACTTTATGATGCGTGCATTAAACATTCAAAACTTGCAACGTATCTCGCCGGACGTTGTATATCGTGGGATGAGCGAGTGGACATCGATTCGTTACACCTACCAATAGTACTAGACTCTTTTCTATTAAGTAAGTATTTTTTTAACACGCAATACCATATTGTTTTTAATATGTAATTCTTAATATTAATTCTCTTAAAATATTTTTACAGACGGCCGAGGAGCATTAGGGGCTGTAGAAGCAGATACACGGAAGTTCGTGTTCAAAATGTACAGAGAATGTCAGGAACAACTAACAAAAACAATGAGACTGATTCAAAACTTAACAACCGTCGATGATGAGCTTAATGAGACCGAGGACGATAGGATGACAATCCGAAGAGACAGACTTACCGAGAGCATGCGACGGCAGCAGCAGCAGCAGCAGCAGCAGCAGCCCCCACACCCCGACCAGAGGCTTGAACGCTATAGAGATGTAGCTCTCACTACGAGCGCAGGTAAAAGCCCGAAAATATCTTTTTTACATTTGAACACGTTTTAAATTCGCCCCCTGTGTTTTATCGTTTAGCGTTTCGTGAGGCTATTATTTCACCTTTATTGCCAACTCCCGAAGACACAGCAAAAGTTGTTTTCAATTGGATTATCGATGTATATATCGACGATCCTGAATCAACACCGCTTTCTAGTGACGATATATATAGAGCTTTTGAAACATTTAGAGCCCCCGCGGAACCCTAGTTTGTGCGTATATTTTTTAAATAAATATTTAATTTTTAATACTGATCTTTCTAATTTTTATTTTTATGCATTTCAGTTACTACATTGCAAAGTGAGACCATTCAAACTATTGGCGATAACCCGCGGAAAAAGAAGAAGACGGGTTTAGACGACAACAGCGATGACTCCGATCGAGAAAGTGTTGGTGGTGCTCGTGTTATGTTTGTGCAGGCAGAAGTGCATCGGGAAATCTGCGCTAGTGACTGCAGTTACAACAGCCGAAACTCGTCGCAGCAGGAGGGGCCTTTCGTCCAAAGCGGAGCGGGCCGAAGCAGGTCAACGACCTCGCAGCACTCGCAAGATGACGAGGACGACGACAACAGTTCTGGTAGGTCATTAAATCTAACGCATAACAATACGACGCGTGCGAGCTTGTCGGACTACCTGTGCGAAGCAAAAGGTGTAAATAGTAGCGGTTGGGTCGATGACTTCGACACTGAGTGGTTCGACGATTTTGAGGGGAAAGGGGGTAAAAATAATATAGATAATATTTTAGAAAAGAAAAGTATTTTATCAATAAAAAACGACGATAACTTGTGCCTTCCGCGCGCGTTGGCTTGCGGCGAGGTATTTATCCGAAAAGACGCGAGCCCTGAATGGGCTAAGGAATGGCGAGAAATAAAAGAAAAACTTTGCACTCAGAAATATCACGCAACGCGCTTAATGTTAAAATCGGGAGTTGAACTTGCATCGGATCGCGGGTGTGGGCTCCGCGAGATTGAAAAATTTCAAAAATTTTTTGAAACTAAAAAAATTGCTATACGTGTTTATATTTACGAAACTTTTGGTCAAAAAACGCCGCTATTTTTCGACGGCACGCAAAATGTTATTTACGACAAAGTTATAAATATTATGGCATATCGTGAACGCCAACATTTCGATCTAATATTAAATTTATTAGCTGTGCGTAGTGGTCTATTTTTTTGTGCGTCTTGTAATTTTTCATACAAGACAATAGCGCAACATGCGTGTCAAGTTATATGCGACGCATGTTTCACTACGCCGCGATGTGACGGAGAAAAAAGCATTAATTGTAAAGATTGCGGTCGCAACTTTTATAACGATGTCTGTTTCGGGAATGATCGTAAAGTAGGTGCTTCCATTCGCAATAAAAAGAACGTGACAAAGCGAAAATTAACTAGAACGTTATGTTCGAGTTATTTTATTTGTAAAACGTGCCAGCGGCTCGTAAATAATTACAAGAAAAAACATGAATGTGGTAAATTTTTTTGTAAAACGTGTCGCGGAGTACACTCGGCAAATAAATTATGCATGATGCAAACCGTTAGTATAAAAAAAAATAAAAAATCGCACCCCGAAAACTGTTTTATTTTTTATGATTTCGAAACTCGTGAAGAAAAACAAAATGATAGCGAAGTAAAAATTTTAAAACCTATCTTGTGTGTCGCGCAAGTATGTTGCGACGCTTGTTTTTCGAACGAGTCGTCGACATTATGCACATTTTGCGGGGTGCGTGAGCATGTATATGAAGGTGCAAATTGCGTTGCGCTCTTTCTTGATTTCGCGATTCGTATGAAAAAAGTTTCTTTCAAGGCGTTTATTTGTATAGCACATAATGCCAAGGCATTTGACGGCCAGTTTATTTTAAAACATTTAGTAGATAATGGAAAAAACCCCGAAGTTATTTTAAATGGCCGAAACATTATTCGTATGCAGCTTGGAAAAACCATTTTTGTTGATTCGTTAAATTACATATTGGCAAAACTCGCGTCTTTTCCAAAAACTTTCAGTCTCGCCGAGGGTGTTAAGAAAGGCTATTTTCCACATCGTTTTAACACAGCCGAAAATGAAAATTATAAAGGTGCATATCCGCCTGCAGAATTCTATTGCCCCGATGCTATGTCAGCGCAAGAGCGGAAACATTTTTACGACTGGTATACATCGATAGCCGACGATTTTGTATTTGATTTAAAAAAAGATTTATTAGAGTACTGCCAACAAGACGTAGTTATCTTGCGACAAGGCTGTATGCGTTTTCGTCAAATTTTCCTAGATGTAGCAAATGTCGACCCGTTTGCCGAAAGTGTGACACTCGCAAGCGCGTGCTCTCGAGTGTATAGGAAAAATTTCTTGGAGAGGGATACAATAGGCCTTGTACCTGCGCTAGGGTATTTACGAACAGGTAACCACTCACAAAAGTGTATAGAGTGGCTCTTGTGGGAAGAGCAACGGGTCGGTCGTGAAATCGTACACGCGGGGCGAAGCAGAGAATATCGTTTAATCGAGGGTCCGATCGTGGACGGTTTCTTATCTGTAGACAACGAGAAGGGTGTTGTCTATCAATTTCACGGATGCTACTGGCATGGCTGCCGAAAGTGTTTTAAAAACGAGCGTTCGCGATCTCTCGTTGACAATACAACATTTGAACAGCGCTACGAAAATACGGTCATAATGTCGAGACGTATTAAATCGTACGAATACACTCTCATTGAGATGTGGGAGTGTGATTTCCAGAAAACGCTCGTAGTTAATCCGGATTTTCAAACCCTTATAAAAAAACATCCACTCGCGCAGAGAAATATTTCGTTAAATCCTCGCGAAGCTTTTTACGGAGAGCGGACCGGCAACGTCGCAACTCTGTATAAAGTAGCCGCCGGTGAGCAAATAAAATATCTGGACGTGTGTTCTTTGTACCCGTATATTTGTAAAACAGGTGTATATCCTGTCGGGCACCCAAAAATATATATCGGCAGCATGTGTCGCGAGCTCACCGGAGCCAACTTTGAAGACTTTAGTAATAACGTCGAAGGTCTGGTACAGTGCGAGATCCTACCGCCGCGGAATCTGTACCACTCTGTGCTACCGTACCGTATGCACAGCCGGTTGCTTTTCCCCCTCTGCCACTCTTGCTGCGTAGAGTCAAGACAAGGCGTCTGCACTCACGACAATGAAGTAGACAGAGTTTTGACAGGTACCTGGGTCGCAATAGAAATAAAAAAAGCGTTCGAGCACGGGTACAAGTTAAAAAACATTAGCGTTATTTGGCAGTATTCGGTAACGCAATATAACCGCGATACAGGTACAGGCGGACTGTTTAGCGGCTAGATAAATACTTTTTTAAAAATCAAGCAAGAGAGTTCTGGTTTCCCCGCAAATATTGTCAGCGATGCGGATAAAAAAAAATATGTCGACGATTACGAGCGCGAAGAAGGTATCAAATTAGATTTAAATAAAATAGAAAAAAATTCGGGCTTACGCGCTGTGGCCAAGCTATGATTAAATACGCTATGGAGGAAATTCGGACAAAGAGGCAATCTCTCACAGACGCAGGTAGTTCGGAGCCGCGAAGAACTCTCGAAACTGCTTACAAACCCCGACATCTCTGTCGAAGGGATAGAGCAGGCCAATGACGATGTTTTGTACGTAAATTGGAAATATATAGCCGAGGCGGAGTCGAATTCTCCGTGCACAAATGTCGTCGTTGCTGCGTATACAACAGCTCAGGCCCGATTAACTTTGTACGAATATTTATATAAATTAGGAACGCGTGTGCTGTATTACGATGCAGACTCTATTATTTAGACTAAAACGGATAGTTCATATGCGTATGAACCACCGACAGGGCCGTATCTCGGTCAACTCACCGATGAATTGGAGGAGTACGGGCCAGGCGCGTATATCGACTGTTTCGTATCCGGATTCCTTTAATTTTTACAAAGCCATAGACATTTAATAAAAAATTTAAAGAAATTTAAAATTACCTGTAATTCGAAAGTTGATAATTTTTTTAAAAGAGTTTCTCCTTGTTGTTCCGGTTGAAGCTGCCCCGTTTCAGGACAATAAAAATACAGCGAGGCAATTCTGTAGTAATCGAGCATCTCCTGCTCTAATTGAATATATGCAGCATCTTCATCCATCAGTTGCACGTAAAAAGACGATGGTGTATAGAAACACGAAACACGTAATTCTTTATCTTGATGCAAGAGAGCATCAATGTTACGCCAACCGATATCGAGTAGCGAGAGCGACTCCATCGTGACGCTTTTAGTTTAGATTGCCTCTGCAGCTAAACCCCTCCGAATAAACACTGGCACCCCTGCAGTTTTCGTACGGGGCCGAGAGGACCGCTTTTCCGGCGGCTACAATTTTACGGGGGGTGTGGTGGTGGGGGTAAGCGTCAGCCACGTGCCACAGGTGAGTAGCCGCAGCAGCCGCAGCAGCCGCAGCAGCAGCAGCAGCACCAGCAGCACCAGCAACCGCATAGCTCGGTATGGGGGGTAGACATTTAAATTTCTCGAAATATGTGGGGGCTGCGTGGACCGAGCAGGTAGACTCAGCGTCGAATAGGTAGACTCCGCGCCGCCGCCGCCCGCCGCTTGGAGCCTAAATATGCTTGATACGAAAAAATTGATTTAGTTTAAATTTCGCTGTCGTGTAAACATCATCGTCATAATGGATAGTAAATGGGTGCATCCGTGGACAACTATAATATGCGGGCCTACGTCGTGCGGAAAATCATGGTTTATAAAACGTTTTTTAAATTCTCTCGACGACATGTCCAATGTGAAATTCGACCGCATTATATTTTATTACGCAGAGTGGCAAGATGGTTACAAGAGTGAAAATTTTTTGAATAACGGCAAATCTATAGTTTCGTGAAGGCTTACCCAATCCTGAAGATTATTCAAACGACCCACATTTTAAAAAATTATTAATAATCGACGATTTGATGCGTGAAGCTTCTAATCACGTTATCGTCGATCTCTTTACAAAAGGATCTCACCACAAGAATATTTCTGTATTTTTTATAACGCAAAATTTGTTTCACAAAGGAACGTATGCTCGAGATATAAGTCTCAACGCCTCGTACATTGTGTTGTTTAAAAATCCGCGGGATCGTGCACAAATTCAACATCTCGCTCGACAAGTCTACCCCGAGGATCCGAAATTTTTAAAAGAGGCATATCTTGATGCCACTACGAAACCTTATGGTTATTTGATGATTGACTGCAAACAGAGTACGCCGGACGAGTTTCGATTCAGAACATGCATTTTTCCTGACGACGAGTATCAGTACATTTATTTACCAAAGTATACTACTAGCTCTCTTGAACAAACTATTTAATGTAAAACAGTCAGACGCTACTTGTTATTCTTCAGTCAGAGACCAGCCATGTCGAAGCGCGCATCGTCGTCTGCAAGAGACGACTCGGCTAGTGGCGTCAATCCACCGTTTGAAAAAAAATATATCGCTCTTTTGGACGCTCTCAGACATTCGGATAAAAATCAACGTTTAGCAATTTTGAAAACCGCTGACGAAAAATTAATAAAATACATTTGTGAATGCGCGTTAAACGTTCTTCACGGTACAGTGTCATTGAAAAATCATCAAAAAAGTAAACTAAAAAAACACAAAAACATTTTAAGAAAACTCGCATCTAAAGCGAAAAATAAAAACTCTTGGAAAAGTAAAAAACGTGTAATAGTGCAAAAAGGTGGTAGTTTTCTTCCGTTCTTATTGTCACCTATACTCGAGGGTGTACTGTCAATGTTCACTTAAATTCGTTATATAATTATAATATCGAGTATAAAAAAAATGGTATTAATACCAAAGGAACAGATCGATCGAATCCGCCAACGAGAGTCGAGTGCAGCAGCAGCAGCAGAAACAGCAGCAGGTACTCGTATTGCGCGCCCTCCTGCGGCGCTAGGGTCTATGCAGACTGTCGGAGATAATCTAACGCGTTTGGACGACCAAATGAAAAAAATTCTCGAAGACACATCTTATGCTAACGAACACGAGAGAATAAAAGATTATTTAAATACTTTGAGGCGATATTTATTTTTCATAGAAGAAAAGCGCACCCCCGTAAATTCTGTGAGTACTGCAGACGAGGTCAGATTATCGGACAACGCGATTGTACAAAGCGTTCCGGCAATTTATCGGAGAATCACACAGTTGTTATTGAATCACTTGAAGGGGCGCAGCGATCGCATAACGTGGAGTGATTCTGGTGTTGTGTCTATCGATGGCGAGGTAATTAAAAATTCAAACATTATCGACTTGATGAACGAAGCTGCACGCTCGCGGAAAAAAACAAAACCCATCGGTAGAAAAGAGTTTGCAAAATTACTTCACGATATTAACGTACCAAAAGAATTTGTGGGAAACGCCAATTTGTGGAGGATCACGGACGCTGACTCGCCGACAAGAGACGCCGACGACGACTTTGAGGAATTGTCGGACGATTTCAAGACACCAAACAGCAAGCGTTTTAACGATAACGTTTTTAAACATATTGCGGATTCAAAGATTACTTTAAGAAAACGACGCGAAGAAACACAGGACACTTTTTCACCAGGAAAAAAATGGTTAAGAAATTGGTCTTGAAAAAACGTTTGAAAAAACAATATTTTAATCCGAAGAACGCAGCTGCTTTTTCTGGTGCGAGAAATTTAATTCGTAAAAATAAAAATAAAATTTCTCCGGAAAAAATTAAAAATTGGTTTACGAGACACGACGCTTATACGCTGCACAAAACTATACGACGAAAATTTCCACGACTGTTTTACAACGTAGAAGGAATAGATCAAGTTTGGGAGGCAGATCTCATACAACTCAACTCTATAAAAGATCAGAACGACGGTGTAGCCTACATATTGGTTGTAATCGATGTTTTGACTAAATTTGTGTGGGCTCAGCCACTCCGTGACAAAACTTCGCTCGAGGTTACAATGCTTTCAAGAAAATTCTCAAAAACGATCAGCATCGAGCGCCGCACACACTGCAAACGGATCGTGGTAAAGAATTTGTCGGAAAAAACGTTTCAAAAATTTCTCAAAGACAACGACATACATTTTCGAACTGTAAGCAATCCCGATGTAAAAGCCGCAGTTGTGGAGCGTTTCAACAGAACTCTGAAGGAGCGGATGTACAGATACTTTACGTACAAGAATACAAAGCGTTACATTGACGTTTTACAACTGCTGGTTGACGGTTACAATAACACACCGCATTCTACAATTAAAATGGAGCCGGCGAGTGTAACTTATATAACGCACACAAAGCGCGAGAAAATTTAGTTGCGCGCGCTCTGCGAAACCAACCGCATCGAATAAAACCAAAGTACAAAGTAGGTGCACATGTGCGTATAAGCCGAGAAAAAAATATTTTGAAAAAGGTGCTGAAAAATCATAAAA